>PVIH01004392.1:6376-73253 GCA_004025045.1 Sigmodon hispidus
CAATTTTCTGAGAAACCTCCATATTGCATTCCAAAGTGGCTGAACAAGCTTACACTCCCACCAACAATGGAGGAGTGTTCCCCTTGCTCCGCATCCTCTCCAACATAGGCTGTCATCTGTGCCTTTTATCTTAGCCAATCTAACAGGTGTTAGGTGGTATCTCAAAGTTGTTTTGATTTGCATTTCTCTGATGGCTAAAAATGAAGAACACTTTTTCAGGTGCCTTTCAGCCATTTGTAGTTCCTCTGCTGAGAATTCCCTTTTTAGATCTGTACCCCATTTTTTGATAGGGTTATTCAAGGTTTTGGGATCTAAATTCTTGAGCTCTTTATATACCTTAGAGATCATTCCTCTATTACTTGTAGGGTTGGTGAAAATCTTTTCCCATTCTGTAGGCTGGCGTTTTGTCCTATTTTCTTAATGTAGGTACTTAATGCTTTCATTGTGTCCCATAAGTTTGGATATATTGTGGTCTCATTTTCACTGAATTCTAGGAAGTCTTTACTTCTTCCTTGACTCAGAGGTGGTTAAATTGAGAGCTTTTCAGTTTCCATGAGTTTGTACTTTCTATACTTCGTGTTGTTGAACTCGAACTTTAGACCATGACATCTAACAGGATTCCAGTTGTTTGTATTATTAATATTTACTTTATGACTGAGTATGTGGTCAATTTTAGAGAAAGTGCCATAGGGTGATGAGAAGAAGGTATATTCTATTGTGTTTGGGCAGAATGTTCAGTTATATTTATTAAGTCCATTTGAGTCAAAGCATCTGTTAGATCCCTTATTTCTCTGGTAATTTTCCATCTGGTAGACCTGTCCATTGATGAGAAGGGGTGTTGAAGTCTCTCACTATTAGCATGTGGAGTTTGATATAAGATTTAAACTTTAATAATGTTTCTTTTACATATGTGGGTGTCCTTGTATTTGGGGCATAAATGTTTAGGATTGAGATTTTATCTTGAAAATCTTGATGGATTTTTTTCCTGAGATGAATATGTTATGTCCTTCCCAATCTCTTTTGATTGATTTTAGTTTGAAGACTATTTAATTAGATAGTAGAATAGCTATAGCAGCTTGCTTCTGTTTTTTGGATTTTTTCCTTTTTTATTGTTTTTTGAAAATCAATATCAAACATTATATAAAAAAGGAAAACATCAGAATGGATAACAAAAAACCCCATACAGTAATGAAACTTCTCTTTTCTCTAAAATACATGAAACATATAAAATAAAATCTAAAGCTTCTCAAGCCAGGTTAGGCTCAGGTACAGATAAAGAAAGCACAATAGGTCACAGCTAATGCCCACAGATGCACTATGGCCACCACAAATTTCTGCTAACCAGCTTGCTTCTTAAGTCAATTTGATTGAAAAGTATTTTCCCAACTCTTTGCTCTGAGGTAGTGTCTGTCTTTGAAGTTGAGGTGTGTTTCTTGTATGCAGCAGAATGATGAATCTTGTTTTTGTATCCATTCTGTTAGTCTATGTCTCTTTTTTTTTAAGTAGAGGAATTGAGTCCATTGATTTTTTTTTTTTTGGTGGTAGTGTTTGTGTTTCCTTACTTTGAGATTTCTTGCTGTGGAATTATCTATTGCTTATGTTTACATGAGTTATCTAACTTTCTTAGGTTGAAGTTTTCCTTCTAACACATTCTGTAGGGCTAGATTTGTGGATAAGTATTGTTTAAATCTGATTTTGTCATGGAATATCTTGTTTACTCTGACTATGGTGATTGAGAGTTTTTCTGGGTACAGTAGTCTTAGCTGTCATCTGTGGTCTCTTAGTGTCTGCATAATCTCTGTCCAGGACCTTCTAGCTTTCATAGTCTCCATTGAGAAGTTGGATATTATTCTGATGAGTCTGCCTTTAAAAGTTACTAGGTCTTTTTCTTTTGCAGCTCTCGGAATTCTTTATTCTGTATGTTTAGTGGTTTGATTATTATGTAGCAAGGGAGTTTTTTGGGGGCAAATATAGCCTATTTGGTGTTCTCTAAGCTTCTTGTATCTTCATAGGAATTTTCTTCTTTAGATTGGGAAAATTTTTTCCTATAATTTTGTTGAATATATTTTTTGTGCCTTTGAACTGCTCCTTCTCCCTCCTCCTCCTCCCTCCTCCTCCCTCCTCCTCCCTCCTCCTCCCTCCTTTTCTTCTCATTGTTAGGTTTGGTCTTTTCATGATATCCCAGATTTCCTGGATATTTTATGTTACAATTTTTTTGACGTTAGTGTTTTCTTTGACTGATGAGTCTATTTCCTCTAATGTATCATTCACACCAGAGATTCTCTCTTCCATCTCTCGCATTCTGTTAGTTATGCCTGCATCTTTAGTTCCTGTCTGTTTACTCAGATTTTCATTTTCCAGCATCACCTCAGTTTGTGTGTTCTTCAGTGCTTCTAGTTTGATTTTTATATCTTGAACTCTTTCCTTTACCTGTTTGATTTATTTTTCTTAGTTTTCTTGGCTTTCCTTAAGGGATCTATTAATTTCTTCCAATTTTTTTGTTCTTATCTTCTTTAATTTTTTTATTTTTTTACTTTTAAGGCCTCTATTCTCTTTATAAAGTTATTTCTAAGGTCATTTTCTTTTACCTCTTCTACGTTGTGATGCTCAGTTCTTGCTGTTGTAGAGCTGCTAGATTCTGGTGGGTGGGGCCATATTTTTTTACGTTGTTGAACACACCTTTTCACTCTCATCTTCCCATGGATGGAAAGATATTAGCACCGAGAGAGAACGAAAATATGTATAGCCTTAGAGACATCAAAATGTGCCTCTCACCATCAAAATTTCTCTTAAACTCTTCTGTGATGTCCTAGTGAATCAGCTTATTGGAAGAGCAGCATTCCTGTGAATGTCTTTATGGTGAGCAATCTTTCTTATTGCTTTGTGATCTTGTGTGAAAACTGGTTTCCAATGAGCAGAGATAGAATGCCCCTGTTTGAGCTCTTGAGATGCAAGTTTTGTGACTGTGTACCAGGAGACTTGCTTTTCTCAGTGTAGAATTGGGACTAAATGCTGTCATTTTGCTCTTCTCCCTTCACCCTATCCACCCCTGTACCCCATTTCAAGCCCTTCATTACTCTTATTCCTCCTCTCTGAGAAACTGCATCTGCTAAGAAGAAGCAATTCTAACTTTTACTCTCATACTTTTCTTGGAAGATCAGGTTCATGGGGGTTTGGCTACAAGCCAGTAAAGCTGTCCTTGTCTAGGCTTTGTTTTCAGAGATATTGCAGACTCTTAAAATGTACATAGCATTAACCTTGTGATGACATTGGTCTATCCAGTGAATGAGTTTCTTAGTAGGTTAAAAAGAAATTTACTATTAAGTAATGTGGCTGTGTTGGAGTAGGTGCGGTCTTGTTGGAGGAAGTGTGTCACTATGGGGTGGGCTTTGTGGTCTTCTTTGCTCAAACTACTCTCAGTGTGATATGAACTTTATTTCCTGAATATCAAGATGTGGAACTCTCAGCTCCTTCTTCAGCACCATATCTGCCTGCATACCACCTACAATGATGATAGTGGACTAAACCTCTGAAACTGTAAGCCAGCCCAATTAAATGTTTTCCTTATAAGAATTGCTGTGGTCATGATGTCTCTTAACAGCAATAGAAATTCTAAGGCAGTTCCCAAGTGTAGAGGCTAACCAGCCCCTTGCTGGCTCTCACAATCTCCCATTGTGCCTGAAGCAATGACTTCACCACCCTGAGGTACCCTACAAGCACCAGTAAGGGGCATAGCACCCCATGACCTTCTCATACTCACAGTATGTTCTTTTCAGGGATGCACTCAGATCCTGGTTCAGGGATCCTTTTTGCAGCCAGTGTCCTTGGTTTCATCATGGGACATTGCCTTTTCCTTTTTCTCATTATCCTGGTGATTCGGCAGTGCAAAAAAAGAAGAGCAATTCAAGGTAGAGAACAGCAGGATTCTGGGATGTGGGGAGCTGTGGGCAGTTGGTGGGAAGAACAAGTGGATATGGGACAGGATTTATATCCTATATTCCCCAAATTTCTGGATGGTGACATTTGTTCTTTAAACTCTGGTGAATTTGGATTAGAAGTGTCAAGAGACACAGTATCCTGGCAAAAGTATATCCAGGGACAGGAGTAGAGGTGAGGTCAGGAATGAGGATATGACTGGGGCAGGAATTTTAGAGTTGTCCAGAAGTCATTAAGAAAGTGGGAATCTTCCATAGCCTGGTACTTGGCTGGGCTCCTGGAGTTCAGTTGAAGCAGGGGGATTGGAGAAAGGAATTAGAGGGGCAAGGGAAGCCAAGAGCATGATGGGAAAACCACAGAGACAGCTGTCCAAGCTAGTGGTAACTCATAGACTCCGGACTGATAGCTGTGGAGCCTGAATGGAACTGAACTAGGTCTGCTGAATGAGGGTAACAGTTGGTCTGTTTGTGGGGTCCCTGGCAATGGCACCAGGACTTATCTTGGGTGCATGAAATGGCTTTTTAGAGCCCACTCACTCCCTATGGTGGAATGCCTTGCTGCAAAGAGGAAGGACTTGGTCCTGCCTTAACTTGGTATGCCAGCCAGTGTTGACTACTCAAGGGAGGCCTTGAGTAATTTGAGGAACTGATGGAGGTAGGATGGGGAGGGGGAAGGGGAGGAGAGTGGGAGGAGGGGAGGGAGGGGAAACAATGGTTGGTATATAAAAGAAAAAATTTTAAATAAAAAAAAGAGAGAGAAAAAAAATAAAATGAGGTCTGAAAGCAGACTGAGAACTCAAGGGAGAGTCTGTGTCAAGTTTCAGGATGTGAGTCTTCTCATTCAACCTTGGTTTTAGGCATGGCCACATGTAAATATTATCTCTATGAAGCTGCAAGTGAGGATGACCATGGTGCCCACAAGGCAGAGAGGAGGAGTTGGAGCCAAGTGGAGGCCCCCTGACCTCCCTACTGTGTCCTTCTGTCTCCATCATGTGGGGAGATTCTCAGAGTGTCACACTATCTACACATGACATCCTGAGTCTTATCTCAGAGTTCTGTCTGTGTTCTGAAGATATCAAGAGATCTCTATGGCCCCCAAAAGACTTCAAGTCCTCCGTTTTCTGGAAGAAAACATTTCAAGGCTGAATTTCTGCCCCAAGCCTTTTCTAGTACTCAAATGAGTGTCTATGCTCATGTCTGTCCTTGGAATGTTTCTTGTTTGATGACTCGGTTGCTAAGTTTTGACAGTGCAGTGAGCAGTATGTCAAAGATCATTTAGATATGTGCTAGGAAGTATGGGAAATGACTCTTGAAATAGATGTGGTTGCATGTGGAAGGGGTACTAAAAGGAACAGAGATTTAGAAGGCTACTATTTTGGTCCTAGGAGAGGGATGGTGCAGATTTGGTGATGGGGTTATTTAAGAAAAATGATATTTCATCAAAATGGTTTATACTGTACTATTTATCTTCTATCTCTGACAGCTGTGGTCCATGTCCATAGCTGATCTAGCAGGTTCAGATAGTCATTTGTGTCTAAATAATATGACAGTATTTTTCAAACCAAATGTATCATGTTGAAGGAAAAATATAATACTAAAGGGTGGCAAGGACAAAATATCATTTTTGAAATATATTGGGATTTGATACACACTTCATTTGAGGGAAATAATATATCCAAATATTGAAGGTGATATGTCTAACAATTATCCAGAATATTTTTAGGTACAAAATCTGGGATTGTCAGTACTTAAAGACACCATAGGGTTTATATAGCTAAATACCTCTACAACATGAAGTAACAGAAAGTAGGCTACATAAGTTTCCCAAGGTTATAATAAAAGGTCAGTGTTAGAAGCAGAATGACCCCATTTTGAGTGAAAAAGCCCATCACCTCTCACATTTCTCACCCTGATCTTCTCTTAGAGGAGATGAGGCTATATACAGAAGTGAAGGGTCTGCCATTCTGAGTGTCACACCTGTGAAGTAGATAAGTTTGACATCCCAGGGGTACTGTCATGGCAATGGGACCCAAGAGGCAGCACCGAACACTTAGCCTCCTTTCTAGACATCTTTAGGTCTTATATTTATAATTCATCTTCTCTTCCAAAGTTGTTAAGAATACATCAGTGGATTAATCCATTGATGAGTTCAGAGCCCTCATATCCCAGTCATCTCTTCTCTGAACACTGCTTCACTGGTGAAAAAAACCTTCAGCAAAGGAGCTTTGTGGAGATATTCAAAGCCAATATCTTAACAAGCATTCACTTAAGGGCCTGTAGAGAAAGCTAGGGCTGTCTTTCCAGGTTGTTGGGAAGTTGGGATCTGTTAAATGTCTTCATAGACCAGATGACTACAGATACATACTTTTCTGTTACCAGTTTTCTGAGTTTTCATGGAAAAGCAAGTTATCTCCAACTCTGTTCTCAGATCTATGTCCCCGTTTGTATGAACAGACTAAGAAACATCTTTTTGGAGTTCCTGAGTTACTACCAATCTCTAGGATAGACACTCCTAAGAAAACAACCTGAGATGATTTTCTCAGGACATACTTCTTTGCAGCTTGCCTGTGGTTCAGATGCCCCCAGAAGGCTCCTATTGTCTTTGGATTATAGCAATAATGAGATCTCAAACTTTGGTTTTGTTTTTAAAGAAATTTTCTTATTCATTTTACATATCAACCACAGATTCCCCTCTCATCCCTCCTTCTGCACCCCCCATCCTAAACTTTCTGTTTGTTTTTCATATTGCTCAGAGGAAGAGCTGATGAAGGACAGACTCCTGAATGAGGAAGACGGGTCTGGAAGTCTGATGGCTGGGCTCAAAGCTCCTGGGGTGTCACTGAAGGGACCATTGTGGTTCTACTGAAACCATCTACACTATGGTTCAGAGACCACCACAGTGGTGACCAGATATGTCAACACTGCATTGTGTCCTCTTTTTGCATAAACTATCCCATAATAAACACCGTGCCCTTCTCATATCACTCTGTGTAATTGAGAAGTCTTTGCGACCATTGACTGACTTAAGCAGAGAGAGATTTTATAGAATCAAACAATCTCAAGATGTTCTATGATGATTACAACATTGTTTCTCCCATAATTTTTGGCCTTTCTCTCGGTGACACAAATATGGCCACATGAGGCATGTTTAGGAGTGATACAGAAGTTGGTTGGAAGCAGGATATTTTCAAGCTATTTAAATTTTAAGTTTTGGCTGTGGGGAATTATATCTCAATTTACTTCTAAGCCTAATAGTCTTTTAATGGTTGAGTTACTGGGGCACAGCACCTCAGATGCTGTTATCGGGATAGTAAACATGGACCTCCAGCTCTCAGTGAAGCTCATCTCACACATTCTCAAGCGCAGATACTTTTAATAGTCAATTAATTATTCCCATCCCAATCACAGTTTCCCATTTCTCCCCCCTGCTTCCTTTCCTCCCAGTCCCTCCACCCTCTCCCTTCCTCTACCCTCTCTCCTCCCCCTACCCACTCCTTCCCTTTCTCCTCAGAAAAGAAACACAGGTATTTTATTTCATTTTATTGATAAATTAATTTACTTCTTTTGTGCTAATGACTGAAGTTAGGGTCTCATACAAACTATATAATCACCCTACTACTGAATGACACCCATCTAGCCTTATAGTAATATTTTAAAGTAAAATTAAAGCACACAGGGCTTAGTTGAGAAAAGAATTTAGATTACTTTTTCTTACTTCCTCCATCCATGAGAGGAGATTAAAACTCCTTTTCCTTTGGTGGGCAAGAGCAGAGCTTGAAGTGGCCACTGTCTACTGGTAGGCTAGCTTCCAAAAATACAGTACACTTTGTTTTGTTAAAAATGTTATAGTTATAATGAAGGTGGGAGTGCCTTCTTGGCTCATCTCCTTGGAGATGCTTCTGTACAACATCCTGGAAAATAGTTGTGAATGACTGATTATATGTGAACTGCTCTCCATGGTCACCATTGACATTCTCTACCATCTTGGAATCTTGTCTGAAGAACTGAAGTGCTTTTCTAGGTGGGGAATAGAAGAAAGACAAGTAACAATGGGTAAGTGCAAAGTCTCCTGGTATCTCCACATTCTACTCCAGTGTGTGTTCATACGTGGGAAAGGAAGGCAATGAGGTGCTATTTTCCTATATGTGTGGTGGTCAGTAGGATCACACACTATACAGAGAAAGATCAGTCTTGCTGATGCTCTGAACTCCCTGGAGAAGTCACTAGAGTTCACATATCATGTAGGCATAGACAGAGCTTTCCTAGACAGAAGGACAAACTCTCCAGTCCTTTCAATAACAAGAAGTAGAGCAGTTAGTTGAGTCAGTGGTGCATATTCTTTCTATATGATTTCTCATGGCTCTTGCATGTATCTGGAACACCACCCTACCATTACCTCTGTGTGTTTTGTTGAATTCTCAGTCAATTTTTTAATCAACTCCTGCAATGCTTTCTACCTTCTCTTTATTTCATTTAGTATGCTGTAGTGGGGTTATGGTACATTGTAAATATTTGTCCCTCCTACTTGTTTAATAAACAGCTGACTAGCCAGAGGCAGGCAGGAAGTGTGGGTGGGGCTACCAGACTAAGAAAATTCTTGAAACATCTCAGAACAAGCAGAGACGCCAGGAGACACAGAGAAAAGAAGTTGAAATGCTGCTGAGAAAAGGTACTGAGCTGCATGGTTGAACAGGATAAGAATCATGGGTTAGTTTAAGAGTAAAGAGCTGGAGAGATGGCTTAGCGGTTAAGAGCACCGTCTGCTCTTCCAGAGGACCCGGGTTCGATTCCCAGCACCCACATGGCAGCTAACAACTGTCTGTAGTTCCAGTTCCAGGCAAACACCAAGGCAAATAAATAAATAAATAAATAAAGTTAAAAAAAAAAGTTTTAAAAATAAAAAAAAAAAAAAAAAAGAGTAAAGAGCAAGTTATATGCCTGGGGCCTAGGCCAACCAGCATGAAATTAACATAAGTGTCTGTGTGACCATTTGGGCCTAAGCAGCAGTGGGGCTGTGAGTGGGTCTGAATCTCAAGGCTATACCGGAAAGTCTGGGCCAGAAATTTACTACAACAATGTGAACATTTTATAATTTTCTTCTTCAAAATCACCCTTAGGAGATTGTGCCACTTACTCAACAGTTTATTCCTATTTGGTGTAAAAGGAAAGGTAATGAGGATTAGAGACTGGGGTGATGTGTGAACAGCAGAACTTCACCCAGAGCTGTTCTCTCTCAGCCCACACTATCAGTCTCTATCTGCCCATCCTAACTCTTTCTTTTGTATCTGTTGAAAGCTTTGCATTTCTGTCTTCTTCAGACAGATCTTCCTGTCACTGGAATAGACAGGTGACAGAGAGGAAGCCAATTAAGCACTCTTTCCCACAGAAGCAAAATAGAACTTTGTCCACTCCAGACCCGATGTCTTCTTCATGGTCAGGGAATCAGAGAAGTTTGTTTTCCCTATAGTCTCCTTTTGGTCACCCTGTCTTCCCTGATTCTCATTTTTGCTGTCGCCTGGGCATTAGCTGACCCACCAAACAGGATCTGTGTTCTGCCTATTAAGGGTCTAGATTAACCTTGTGTTTTGTACTGGTTCAAAGGGCAATGCCCTAACTTCAGCCTAGAATCTTTACAGAGTTCTGTTACAGAAACAGGTCACTCTGGATTGTAGGTGCAGATAGGAACCTTGCACTCTGAGCAGCCTTACTGCTAGGAATATCAACCCAGTTATAAAAACTAGGCATGTGCTGGACTCTTGAAGCATAGATGACATCAACTCTTGGTTCTGTTACATATAAATCATGTATGGTGCTTCCTTGGATTCAAAAAGTGTTGTATTTTAAATTTCCATAGGGTAAAATTTTCCTTTCTGATACAAACCACTGTGTTTACAAATACAAATGGATTTATTGATGAATAGAAAAATATCCCAACCCTTTAGTGATATCTGGTAAGCAGTTATAGAAAGGCTGATCTCCACTTGGTATGGAGTTGTGCTGTGCTATGTATATCTTACAGTGCTTTGGAAGATCTATAATTTCTGCAGAATTTTTCTAGCTAGAATGATTACCAACCCATTACAGATAAAGAGACACTCAGTTTTAGAATTTGAAATCAACATTCATTGATAATATCTAATGAGGTTTGGTTCCAAAATGACAACTGCTTTTTTTTTATTGTTTTAAAATACTTCTGCACAAAGTAAAAACATTTGTTTCCTGCACTACAGCTCCCTTTTCTTGTAAGAACACCAAAGTAACAGAGACTGCCTAGTCTCAAAATGAACTCTGGAGGAACAGTGATGAATATAGGAATAAATAAATGAACCCCACAGGAGTGAACATTTTCTTTGATTGCCCTGACACATAGGTTGATCTGGAGACGGGATGGTGGTGAGTGTGGCAGGCATTGGGGAATGAGATAAGGATGCACTGCAGAAACCCAAACTGCATTCGAGGCAAGTTCTGAAGCAATCATTTTCCAGTTCCTCCTATGGCTGTGGCCACTATTTCACCTACTGGCTGTGTCCAGAATGCTGCACAGAAATAAGAACAGTGTTAGGTTGAGATGTTAAACATTAAAAAAAATTTGAAAGTGGCATAGATGTAATTAAAAAACCACATTATTGAGTCAGAGTATCAGTTTGTCAGGAAGGCAAGAGAAAAGAATAGAGGTAGCAATGTTCTAAAGGATACAGAGGCAGAATCTTCCTATCAGGGTCTCAAAAGAAAAGAAATAAATGTGGAGTAAAAATAACAGAATAGTAGGTATGAATAAGGAAATATGTAGAAAGCAGTTTTCAGGCCGGTCTAGTCTCAAGGTCTGCACCTGCTCATTGCTGCTTAAGCTCCCCAAATGACTTAGATGCTTATATTAATTTTATGTTGTTTGGCCTAGCTAGCTAGCTCTTTGCATCTTAACTGAGCTCATTTATATTAATCTGTCTTGTCATGTGGTCCATGGCTTATCTGTGTTACTTTTACATGTTGATTCTTGGACAACTGGATGGTGTCTCCTTTGACTAGGCCCTCCTTCCGCTATCTGTGCTGATTTCCAACCTATTTCTAAGATGTCTGCCATAGGCTAAGACAGCTTTTTTTTTTTTAAACTAACAGCATACAGAAAGACATCCCATTTGTAATATATTGTGTAAAGGATTAATATTTATTGAGGGCATATAAACACTTATGATATAAATTGAATTTTAAGACAGTTTTTTGAGAGTGGAATGTCTTATGATGAATGGATCAATTTGTTCTTTGAGAACACAGGAACAAACAGGGAGGAAGATCGGTGTTCCCCTGGTGTCAGTCGATTTTGGCTATGCCTCGTAGCGGTCTTGATTTTTAAGAGCGATTAAGGCTCTTCTAAATAACACCTGAATCTCACTACATCAATAATAGTATATATGTAAGTATATTTGTATTAATAGTATAAAGAAGTAAATAACCTAATGGAAAGAAGTAAAACAAATATCCCAGGGTGTTGCACGAATCCTAATTTGTCTTATAATAAAAATCCAGAGTCAGATATTGGGGCAAATGATAGATCAGAGAGACAGAGGAGTGAAACACAGCCACTTCTCTCCACCACTGAATCCTCAGGCCTAAAGAGGTAGGTCCTGTCTCTGTGAATCCTGGGACTGAATAGAGGAAGCAAGGGGAAGCACAGGGTGAAATGGAAGAGCTGAACCCCTGCCTCATCTGCCTTATGTTCCTTTCTATGTCCAGCCATATCATTTCCTGTCTCAACCTTCCTGGTGCTTGGATTAAAAGCATGGGATCCCAAGTGCTGGGATTAAAGCTATGTGCCACCACTGACTGGCTCTGTTTCTCCTTTGGTCTGGATTAATCTGTGTAGTCCAGGCTGGCCTTGAACTCACAGAGATCGAGATGGATTTCTGCAACCTGAGTGCTAGGATTAAAGGCATGTGTTCCTACTGCTTGACCTCTATAGCCAACTCTGTGGCTGACTCTGTCTTTTGATCTTCAGGCAGTCTTTGATACACAGTATACCACCACACAGATGTCTTAATTTGAAAAGAGTCATAGAGTGCTAGTCAACCAAGATAAATCAAAAGAATCATGTGTATTAGAGGAGAATGCAAATGTACCAAAGCAAATTTTCTAGAAAAGGCATGCCCTCTGCTTGGAAACCACAGTGGTTGCTGTGGCTTCCACCACACCCCATGTGGCGTGCTCTGGCCACAGTTTCATCACTCTCTAAGTATTTCCTAGTTTAGCTTCTTATTTCTTCTTTGATCCATGGGTTAAGAACATTATTATCATTATCATTATTATTCCACTGTAGTTGGAAAAAATCCACTTATTTAAAGATTTTAAATTCCAAGGGCTTTCTTGAATGGCCGATTCATGACAGTGCTGAATTCTGTGGATAACATTCTCCTTTTGAAGCAGCTGAGCTCTGGTGAATTTTGGAGACTATTATATGTCATTTTCTCCATAGGCAGCATAAGTGGTATTTGTGTTGGTTTCTGGGTTGGGGATCACTTCAGTTACCCAGTCTAGATGAATGGTTTTGTTTTGTTTTGTTTTGTTTTTTTTCTTGAACATTTAACAGGAGCAACAAGTCTTGGTTTTGGAAGCAAGAAGCAGGCTTGTTCTGCTTCTGCTTCCCCTCAAAAGCAGAGACTTTTTGCTTGTGCCCTAAAGGGAAAACCTGTTCGTCACTGGGTCACTGAGCTTCTTGCTTTTTCATTAGGAGGTTTAGAAGAAAACAAGACACCATATCTCTCCTAGCAGCTGCTTTATAGTTGTTGATTATAACTGACAGGGATTTTAGTATAGTCTCCTGTGCTGGTCCCAGGCTTCCTGGTTGGTTCCCAGTATAGATCCATGAGATTGTGATTGGGCCCTGTGTCTGTGGAGCTCAGCTCTTACAAACTAAAGAGGTACCCCATGCTTTATCTATAGCAGTTCACTGGGATTTGGGTCATTGGATGCCTTATGGCTTCAGTTAGAAGTGACTTTAAGCACAAGACAAATTTTATTGTAAGAAACTTCCAAAAAGGGGAGGCTAGTTTGATCTAAATTTGGCTCAATGTTAGCTGGGATTGTGTAATGGATTAGGAGTGTAGAGGTATTAATTCTGGGGAAGTCCTATTGCATGGAGTGCTATGATTTCAGTGTGTCAACCCAAAGACAATGTTTTGGAAGCTTATTTTCCAGAAATGGGTCTCAGGAAAAAGTGACTATACTAGTGGGCAAATGTCATTGTGGCCAGAGTGAGTAGGCATTCTGAGAGTGGGTTGCTATAAAGGCAGTCAACTCTGGTGTCTCTTTCACATGGATCCAGTTGACTTGTGTGATAGAAGGGCATATCTCAAAAGCCCACAGAAGGGATGGCCCCAGCTTTGGACTTCTCAGCCTCAAGAACAGTGAGCAGAGGAAAATTTTTACTAATTACTCACTCTGTGACATTTAGACATAGTAGTAGAAAATGGATGAGGGCACCAAGAAAGGCTTCGTGCTGTTCTGGGTTGGATTAGCCCATCCTTTACCTCTCCCCTCACCTTCGTTTGGGAATCACCATTGAGACCAAGGAGCACATTGTGGGGATGTTCAAAGCACCCATGATATTTCTGTTGAGCTCAGAAAAGAGACACTACTCTCAGTTTAGAAAATGAAGTGCTTTTCTCCTTATTGACCCATGTAATGGGGGAGATATTCCTATTCTTGGATAGGACACATGTTTCTGATGTACACCAAGGCAGAGAAATGGCAGGGATTCTAGGAAAGAACACAAAATATTTCTTGAGGAATATATGTATATATATTCTTTCTTGATTTGATTCTCAAATTTGAATGTTAATTTCTTAAAACTAATTTTAGGACTGAGAAATCTAAAGCAAAGTATTGGCTCCTCCTTAGGAATATAAGTGTTCCAATGTAATAAGTTGTACCTTTTGAGTATATAGTAAGCTACCTGCTTGATTGGACTGGACAGCCAATTTGTGTTCTAGGTTCCCTCAAGAAAGCTGCCTAGGGGCTGAGGAGGTGTCTCAGTGGGTAAAGGGCTTCCTGTGTAAACATAAGGGCCTGAGTTAAGATCTCCACATCCATGTTAAAGCTGTATGGTATGCAAGTTTGAAATCTTAGTGCTTGTGTGTGTGTGTTTGCATGGTGTACAGACAGCTTCCTAGCCTGATAGTCTAGCTGACATGACAACTTTAATTTATCCTGTCTCCAAAAATGGTGGAGAGCAATAGAGAAAGACACCTCATGCTATTTTCTAGCCTCACATGTGTACACAGGCTGATCACACCTACACACATGCACACACATGCATATACCATATGCACACACAGAAATATTAGAAAAAACCCACTATGGTAGAAAGACAGCTATCCTTGCTATTGTCACAGATAGGATGAAGCTCAGCCAATCCCCACTCAGATCCTCACACTCCCATTATCTCTGAAGTTGTGATGTCATTGCTGTAGTCACCTAGGAAGTGAAGGAGCTGAGACACAGAATTCTGTTTTTCTTCTTGTCCCAATGGCAGAGATTGAAGCAGGGGTCAGTCTGTTCCCAAATGGTGTCCCTTGGCTCTATGCTGTGTTTGCTATGCTCTTTGTATTTTTCCTTTTTGTCATGTTCTCACCTTTTTTGCTTGAGATAGACCAGCATGTCAAGAAATGTAAGTACCATAACTGAAGAAAACAGAAATTTTAGTGAGAGAATGTGTATGTGAACATGGGGGAGCACCTGTCACACTGTAGGAAGTGAGAATGACTGTTCTTTTCTGAGCCCATGGCTCACGGGCCATAGAAGTTGTAATCCTATAATAAAAAAGCTTACAGGGCTCAAATCTGAGCTGTGCCATGAAATCTATGATTTATATACATTCTCAGCAGAAGTGTCCTAAGCCCTGACTTATGACTTGTATATCCCAGAACAAAGATGCGGGGACCCCGAGGAGTCTGGACTGTGAGGGAGTGTCTCCAGGGGATCTGACCTAGGCTGTTTTGTTCTAGTGTTCCTCAGGTGCCAATGTTCTCTGCGCAATGCTTCGCATAAGGATAAAGACAACCATGAGAAGAAGATGAACCATCTGGGAAGGCCAAGTTTGTATCCTCTGTCTGTCCCTCACTTCTGGGAGCTAGTTAGTCCCATAGTCTATGTGCTAATTAAGGGAGTTCTCTTAATTAGCTATGTGCTAACTGGGAGCTAGTTAGTCCCATAGTCTATGTGCTAATAAAGGGAGTTCTCTTAATTAGCTTTGTGCTAACTGGGAGCTAGTTAGTCCCATAGTCTATGTGCTAATAAAGGGAGTTCTCTTAATTAGCTATGTGCTAACTGGGAGCTAGTTAGTCCCATAGTCTATGTGCTAATGAAGGGAGTTCTCCGCTAAATCCTGCCCTTGGTAGAGCAGCTTCTATGTTCTTGATCTAAAGCCTCTGAAGCTTTCTCTAGAAAATCTTTTGCTTTTTAAAGCAGAGGCTTCTTCTGAATTCTTATTAACTTGTGTTGGTTGTAAAGCCTGTTTTTTAATTTTTACCTGTGGTGTTTCTCTTCCATTGAATCCTTGCAAGAAAGAGGTGACTTTTCTATAGAAAGTGGCGATGCATTTTCTTTCCTGACAAGGATGAGGAGAGAAGGACCATCAGCTAGGAAGCCTGTGGAACAAAGGTCCATCTTTTGTTAGGTCATGTTCTGATGGCCTCTTGATCAAGTTCATATAAATATCAGTGACATTTCTTATCTGCAGTACCAGGGACTGAACCCAGGGCTTCACCTAGCTTCTACTACAGAGTTATATTATACTCAGTCAATGACCAAGGTTCCTGTGGACTGTGTGTTTTATGGGATTTGCTTCTTCCTTGAAGGTGGTCTCTGCTCTCCTTATTGCTTCATGGCCCTTGTGACATCACAGAGAGGGAATACATTGGATTCTAAATTTCTTCACGACAGCCATGTTGGTGATTCTTGTATATATACTTTGTCATTACCCTGCACAGGTGTCTCTCACATAAAGTTAAAGTGTCTGCAAAACATTATTTTGCTTGGAAATAAGCAAAATAGATTAAAAATAAGTTTCCCTATGAACAAAAAATTGGATTTGAAATTTTTGTTTATAAATTTTAGAGAATGCTATATTTATATGGATTTTTCACATTCTCAAACATACCCAAAATGTTAGGTGTGGACAGCCAGATTGTCTAGCCCTAGTTTGCCATTTAATGAACGCATAAAATTGAAATATATATACATATATATATATATATATATATATAATGTGTTTGGTTGTTAAATGTGTTACCTCAGAGCTCCCATGAAGTCACTAATTCCCAGCTAGCTGTTCAAAGGCTTCAGCTACTTCAGTTCATTCTCTCTCTGCTAATGTTCTAGATGCCCTCGCTGCCCTAGATCTCAAGGTGAGTATCTCAAAAGCGACAAAGACAGCTCCGTCTGAAGCTTTGTGCTCTAGCAGTGAGTGAGGGCTATTTCCCTTATGGTAGGCAGAGAAATCCACTGATTGTCTAGGGCCTTCTGTGACCAAGCAAAGGGTGCTGAAGCAGATGCAGATGTTCTAAGAGCTCAGAGACTGAGTGAATGTCTATCCTCTACTCTCTGGATTTAAAAGCATGTCTGAGAATTCTTGGTATCCTTTGAGACTGGCTAATCCTGGGCTCAGCAGACCAAGCCCGTGTTTTCCTCATCCCCAGTATTGATATTACAGGCTAACCTATTATGAGTGAGTCAGATTTAAAAGTCTTTCAAACAATGATGCCAGCGTCTCATGTGTTGACTTTATGTCATTTCTTGGGTTAGATGGAAGTGAGAACTCAGATTTTCTTTTTTTTAGAATACTTATTTTTATGCATTTGGGTGTTTTGTTTCCATGTATGTCTGTGTGCTACATATATGCAGTATCCACAGAGGCCAGAAGAGGCATTTCATCCCCTGGAACAGAAGTCAGAGGGCTGTTTGCCAAGTGCTGGGAATCAAATCTGGGTCATCTGCAAGAGCATCTAGTGCCTTTGACCACTGAACCATCCCCACAGCCTCATTTTCTTAAAAGATCATAAAATCTTAGAGGATGCTATGTTAGCTTTGATATCGTTTATTCTCAGATGAGAAAACACTGTAGCTGTAGAATAAAGGGTCTCTTTGGTGAGAAATGACTTTTAGAATGTAGGTAAAAGCACCTATCTAGGAACAGTTCATTAACATCAGGATCATCTATGCATTTATTTTGGGAGTCAAGAAAAATGCAAAATTACTGACGGATAAATATTGATTGTGTTTTCCTCTCTTCCATTTCTTATGTATTATAGCTTGAGAAATAATTTCTTGTGGCAAGTATTTACCAGACCATAGGTCAGTGGTCTCACCCTGACATAACTGCACAGTAGGATGATGTGCAGAAGTACTTAACATTCCTACATTATTTCATCTGTCTACAATAGGTGCTTTCTAAGATGGCCATTCTGTTTAGTTATGGCTATAATCATGTTCTTTAGGGATGTCTTCTCATATCAGAGGGAGGAGTGATGGAAGAGAAAGATAAGTTAGGAAAAGATCCATCACCGTGTGTGAGGAGCCCAGGGCCTCTGAGATCTGTACCTCTGATGCACTGGTCTAAAAGTGACCTGTGACATCAAATCCCAGCTAGGAGAGGGATTCTGAGACATCCTCCTTACTTACATTGACAAGATGGCAATAAATATCTTGAGATTCTCAGAAAAGTTTTGAGTTACGAGAAAATTTTTACTGAATTTTCTGGTCCCTTTCACTTAATTGCTTTTATTTACCCCAAATTCCAATTTGGTTTCCTATTTCCAGGAGACCTTCTAGGTGAGTAAATGGCATATGGTGTCATCTGTTACAGAACTATGCATGGAATCATTCTTCCAGGGGGAAGATAAATCATACAGGACTAAGGGCTATAGATTTCCTCTCTATATTTAAGATAGTCACATAACAACAGTACTAGAATGTAGTAGTAAGTTTCTAACCCAGTCTATCTTGCCTAACCCTGAGATTCTGACCCACAGCCCCACAGAAACACACAGACACTTGTATTAATTTTGTGCTCACCAGCCTTTGGCTCTGGCATATTTCTATCTAGCTTTTGTTCTTAAACTAACCCATGATTCTTACCTTGTTCAGCCTTGTTGCTCAGTACCTTTTCTCAGAGTCACATAGTTGTCCTCTGCATCTGCTGGCTTCTCTGCTTGTTTCTCTACCATCTTTCTGTCATTTCTCCTGGTGTTTCTGCTCTGCTCTTCCTGTTCCCAGAGTTTTCTTAGTCTGGTAGTCCCACCCACACTTCCTGTCTGCCTTCAGCCAATCAATATTTTTATTAAACCAGTAGGCAGGACAATTATTTACAATGCAACAACATAATCCCACTACATTTTCCTTTTTTTAAAGCAAGAACCCCAAATCTAATTTCCTTTGTATAATCAAATGGCTTTTTAGCAGCTTTTACTACTTCATTTCAGTCAAAAAACTAAAAGACAAGACAATAACATACGGTATCCAGACACTCTGTGTTTTCCATCTTTATGTGCCTTATTACTATTTTTTAACTCTATTTTAAAGGACTTTACCCCTTTTTCTTTTTCTTTCTTTCTCAAGCCTATAAATATATATATATATGTGTGTGTATATTATATATAAACATACTTTAAACCATTTAGAGGTATTTTGAATATATTTCTATTGTATATCTCTTTTGCTGTTTCTGACTACACCTTTGCTTAGGTAGGGTGAGTGACTCTACCCAGCTCCCTCTATTTCTTTGTTTCTGACCACACCTTTAATCTGCCAAGGTGTGGTCTGGGTAAGGATTAAAGTCTTGGCTAGGGTGGCTGGCTGGCTCCACCCAGTTCCTAGTCTAACTTCATAGAATTTAGCTTTTTAGCAGAGATATTGGTTGAACCCACAATTACCATTCTGGGGAGGGAATTTTAGGGTCCATATAATCATAAGTAACACACTGCCATTTGTTGCTCATGAACTCCATTTACGTATTTGGCTGTAGGGTCTCTTAAAAGACAAGTGTTTTGCTGTTAACACTGAGTCAGGAAGCCTCTCTTAATAAAAACAGTGCCACTGCTTGCCTCCAGCAAACAGAGCTGATTCAAGAAAATGCTGCTGCTACTAAGGAACAGTCTTTGATTTTGTTTCCTTTCTGTCTATATAAACAGGAAGCTTAGATACATCATTTACAGCTTGTTGCTTACATCTAGACTCCTGTGAGACTTCAGGAACTGGCCATGTTGCAGATTAAGCTGCACTCCAAAAGCTTGATATTTTGTAGCCCAAGCCCACATGCCTTACCAGGGCATCTCTGTATCATGGCTCATGTGAGAGACACAATTTGGGAGCATTTTGGCTCTGATTCTGTGCTTTAGAACCATTTTTAATCTTTGTATAGTTTTATGTTGGTGTATTTCACCCATGTTGGTATGCCATTTGTAATATGTAGTTTCTGGCCTGAATTAGCCTCAAGATACAGACAGCAGTTTTAAAGTTCCAAGGAAACATACAGATGTTTGCATTAATTTTATGCTGATCAGCCTATGGCTCTGGCATATTGCTAGCTAGCTCTTGCTCTTAAATGAAACCATGATTCTTATTTTGTTCAGCCATGCGACCTTGGTATCTTTTCTCAGAGTAGCCTAGTTGACCTCTGCATCTGCCCACACTTCCTGTCTGCCTTCAGTCAACAAGCATTTTTATTAAACCAGTAGGTAAGACAATTATTTACAGTGTAACAACATAATCCCACTACACCAGAACATTCCAAAATGTCCTGTCCAGGTTCCACTGTTGACTTATGCCATGATCTTCTGCAGCCATAGAATATAATATGATTTCATGAAAATAGATACATAGGAAAGGGATTGCCATAGGCTTCATCTACCCAAAATATCATGGGTCCTATATTTTTTCCTATTAACTATATAAAATACCTATATAATCAGCTTATACAAAGAAAAATATTTTGGTTTACCATTTCAGAAGTGCTAATCCATGATGAATCAGCCTTTGTCTTTTTGATGCAGTGTGTCATAGAGAAGCAGATGGTGGGGTGAGATTAATGACATCAGTAATGGGTAGCAAGAGAGAAGGGCTCCAAGAGAATGAGCAATTACAGCTAATTGTCAAAGCCAAAGAAATTCTCTCTTATACCACCATAGGAGAAAAATCCAGAAACTGAAATTATCGGAATGGATCAATTTGTCCAACTTAATCGGAACCTTTCTGTTGTTGCTATTTAAAAGGAAATCAAGAGTAAATAAAAAACATACATCTGCATACATTCTCTTAGTGGTTTATTAGTAATGATAAACAAGAATGCTCCACAATGGTTTTGCATTGCAATGACTAAATGTGGATTGTATCTCAATAAATTTAAAATTATTTAAGTAATCTTCAGTTGATGGGAGATCTCCAGGCTGAAGACAATGAGACCCATAGACAACTTGTTTCCGTATCCTGAAGCCAGAAGTAACTTTGGGAGATCATTTCCTGTTGGTTCTTTGTTTAATTACATAAATGTCTCATAAAGAAATGTCTAGTAATTTTGCTTCAAGATGACCTTTGACTTTTCTGTTCAGGATTTTACTTCCTCCATTGAACAAGCTCACTGAGCTTTGGGCCTATCTCAGACAGTGTTATGGTGGCAGTAACCTTTTTGTGCTTTGAGATTGCACACTTTGGGAGGAAATGCATGCAAAAGTACATACAGTCCTCCTGTACAACAAGCCTTAGGAGTAGGCAGAGACTGTGTGGGTAAATAATCATTCCTGATTGGGTCTCCATTGGTCACTTTAAGGAAGGCTGAGAACAATCACAATCCTTGTGTGCCCTGGAAAGTGGGTGCTGAGACAGAGCCATCTTTTGGTTGTCAGTCTCTTGGGAAAGTGACTTGAAGCTTAAGGCAATTTCTAATATAAAAGTTGTCATCAGGAGTATGGAAAATTGCGGCTAGAGACATGATCTGCTGGTAAAAGCACTCAGAACACAAGCCTGACAGTGTGGAACTCATGTAAAAGTAGAAGAAGAAAACCAACTCCACTAAAATGGTTTTTGTCTTTTATATGTGTGCTGTGACATGAGTGTGCCTGTGTTCACGTACACACATATACAGAACACGCCCCTCACACATACGAGAAAGAAATGAAGAAACTGAGCTGATATAAATTCTTGGGAAAATGTTATCAGGGTTTGTGTAGGAAGTAAGGAATATGCTATTCCATGAAGAGAAGTTAATGCTTTTGTTCTAATGATGTTGCTTAATCTTTTGGCTGTATTCCAACTCTGCATGTTCTGGTGATGTTCAGAGGAGCCTGGTACCTTATAGAATTCAGGGTAGAAGACAGCATAGCCCCCTATTGACACAAATGACTAAGGAGGCATTAGTGCAGTCAGTGGGACATGTGAGTTTCCAATATGAGTTAAGTACCCAAGCAAAGAATACAAGTTTCTGTGAAGGGTTTGGAAATTCTCTTCAGCATTGTTTTGCTTCTTCCTGTGACTCTATAGTCTGACTCCTGAGCTAAGGAGTGTAGGTAAAGAGTACATATAGATCTTATTTCAATAGAGAAGCATATAATACTTGTGTATTTGCTATTCTTGGCTCTTAAGTTTACAGATTCTGGTGCTTTGGTAGTCAAGGGTTCTTACAGAATTGAAGCTTACTGATCTTACCTAATATTTTCTTCATTGGCCAACATTTTTATTTCCTTACCTTCTTTTTCTCTCCAAGTTGCTTTGATCATGGTATTTTATCACTGCAATAGTAAGCCTGACTAAGACAGTGACCTTCTCTAAATGAGAGAGAAAGGTCAAGTGGGTATAGCTGTCTTTGCTAAGAGTTCAAAATCTGAATTAACTTTTTCCTCTTTTGAAAGCTGACTCACATGTGATAAAGTTTAGAGAATCAGTTTAGACACTAACAATTGTCTCACAAATTATAATTGGTCATATAATAAAAACCCGGAGCCAGATATTCCACAGTCACTTCTCAGTTCCCCAACTCCTCAGTCTAAAGGTGAATATCCTGTCTCCTCCAGTCCCCAGACTGAGTCCTCTGAGGAAAGGGAAGGGAAGTGCAGGCAGGGCCAAACTTCTGTTTCCTCTCACCTTATATTCCTTTTTCTGACCAGCCACATCACTCGCTGTCTGAACCTTTCCAGTGCTGGGATTTAAGGCATGGGTCACCACTGCCTGCCTCTATTTCTCGTTTGTATTGGATTAATCTCATATAGTTCTGGTTGGCCTTGAATTCACAGAGATCCAGATGGATTTCTGCAACCTAAGTGCTAGGATTAAAGGTGTGTGCTACCACTACCTGACCTCTATGCCTAACTCTGTGGCTGTCTCTGTCCTCCAATCTTCAGAAAACACACAAAATATCACTACAAATAATATTTGCATTTTTGTGACATGTTGTACTTGATGTCCACTGTCTTTATTCTTAAGACTTAATTTATATTTGTGTGTGCATGTATGTATACACGTGGATATAAACGGGTGCTCATGAAGGCTAGAAGAGGGCATCAGCTGTAGCTGTAGCTACAGGTGACTGTGAGCTGCTGATATGAGTGCTTGAAACTTGTGATTTGAATGAAAATGGCCCCATAGGCTCACAGGGAGTGGTACTATTAGGAGATGTGGCTTTGTTGATGTGTGTGTATTCTTGTTGGAAGAAGTGTATTCATGGGGCGGACTTTGAGATTTTAAATGCTTAAGCCATGGTCGGTGTCTCTCTCTTCATGTTGTCTGCCAATCCAGGTGTAGAACAATTGGTTCATTCTCTAGCATCATGTCTGCCCACACACAACTATGCTGCTTCTCACCATGACAGTAATGAACTAAACCTCTGAATCTGTATACCAGCCCTAGTTTCCTGTTAATTGTTTTCCTTTATGAGAGTTGCCATAGTCATGGTGTCTCTTCAGCATAATAGAAACCCCAAGATGGAACTAAACTTTGGTCCTTCAGAAGAGCAGCAAGTGCTCCTAGTCTTGCCTTTAATAATGTAAGATCTCCTTCCTCCTCACCCTTCTCCTCTCCCTCCTCCTTCCCCCTCCTCCTCCCTCTTTCTTTGAGGTTTATCCCCACTGTATGGACCAGGCTGGCCTTGAACTACAGAGATCAATCTGCCTCTGCCTCTGCCTCTGCCTCTTGAATGCTGGGATTAATGTGTGACACTCACTTTACCTTGATTTTTAAAAATAAGTATGCAATGTGTATGAATTATTATGAATCAGATGTGAGGAAAATATATTCCAGAATTTTTTATTCTTTCTCTCCGTTTCTCTTTCTTTCCCTCAACCACTCTCTCTCCCCCCCCTCATCAAAACACAAAGTTAAGGACAACAGAAAATAAAAGCTCTATCTCTTAAGGTATCAGATTTTATGATTCTCCTTTTCAGAAAGACTGGAGTGATTCTTCTGGGGGACTTGTTACTTCTGGATCTTAGGTTACCATTGTGACTTTGGGGGCAAAGCTACCAAGGCTGAGATTATCCATATGAGAACTTTGAGAAATCAGAGGAGGGTCTCATAGAAAGACAGCCTGTCATTCATCACTAACTGACCTGGGCCTTTATTTGACCCCTCTTCATTTCTGGTAAAGTCATCTTAGTTAAGCGTTTGAAAGTGAACTTTTCCATTTTCTGTCTTCATGTCTTCTGGCTGTGCAGTTCCATAACAACTGAACCATATCTGGCAGTCATCTCCCGTGATGTTCACTGGACAGGATGAGCCCAGTGATGTGGTTTTATTCTAACATAAATGTTTTGAGGTGCTCACAGATGTTTGAAAACATGTGCAATCAGAGTTAATGAAAATTTTTCCCCCCTAAAATGTGTTTTGTCATTTTGCTGCACTCAGCGGTGGACCATGTGTCCTGTGTTTCAGGATGCCTTCTCCAGGCCCCTGGCAGAGAAGCTCTGAGAAGAGAGGCAGCCGGAATGAGAGAAGATAGCTCAATTCTGGTGGAGATGGTAGGAGAGAGAACCCAGGAAATCTGCCCGGTGACATCAGTTTGAGGGTCATCAGTGTCAAATGTCACTTTGAAGTCTACGAGGTGCCCTGATGTCCTGTCTCAGGAAGATGCCTCCAACATCCTCATTATTTGTACTAAAAGAAAAATAATAATAAAGATTTTGGACATCTCAAAAAGAATCATTGGTTCTTTGTTGAGCTTTATCCCTTTTTCATCTCAAGTCAAACCCCCAATAACACTTACGCTGCGGAGATGAAGCCTTATGGAGTGGATCAGTGTTAGTTCCACTGTAGCTTAAAATTTATTTATGCTTATTTACATTTCTCTCTGTCTGGTGTGTGTGTGGGGGGGCACAGTTTACCTGTATGAGCATCACATGTGTGCTGTAACCCACAGGGTCAGAACAAGGGGAGAGATCTCCTGGAACCAGAGTTACAGGTGGTTTTGAGCCACTTCATTTGAGTTCTGGGAACTGAACCTTGGTCCTTTTCTAGAGTACTGTTAATAGCTGAGCTATCTCTCTAGTGCCCAGCATGTTTTAAGACAGGGTGTTTTCCTGTTTACACCTACATATGCCAGGCTATAAAAATGTGAGTTAGCACTCTCTGACCCTCATGGCTTGACTGTGGGTGATTCTGTTCTCTGATATTCCAGACTGGTTTTATCAATTATAAAATAGATTCCCATAAAGGAGAAGGAGAGACAAGTCAAGTTGAACACTGAAAGCTGCAGCTGAAGACAGCAAGATGTAATGGAGCACAGGTAAAGCCACTAGCTGCATGGCAAGACATAGATTAATGGAAATGGGTTGAATTAAGGTTGTAACAGCTAGCAAGTAATAAGCCTGAGCCATAGATCAAACAGCTTATACTTAATATAAGCCTCTGCATGTTTATTTTGGGACTGATGGGCTGCTGGACTGGCTGGGTGGGACACTGACTTATGAACCATGGTTCAGCTAGTTCAACAGTGGCTGTCTACCACTGGTAGTTCCAAGAATCCAGTGGTTGTTCAGTCCATGAGGCGGGAAGTCTCAGTTGGTCTTCAGCATAGGCTAGAATTCCAAAGAAGTCAGCTCTAATACCAGTGAATAAATGGGCTTTCAGAGAGAGTAAGAGCAAGCCGACCAAGGGAGCAAGCTTCTTTCTTTCATAGTCTCCATAGGCTGCCAGCAGATCGTTTAGATGAAGAGTCGGTCTTCCCACCTCAAGATTTGGATTAAAGTTGTGTCTTTATGACTTATTTTAGAAGAGGATATTCCTACTTCAAATGAAGCACAAGTCCCTTACAGGTGTGCCCAGCCATTTTTGGGTTTTGACAGTTCCAGTCATAGTCAATCTGACAACCAAGAATAACCATCACGCCATCTGGATCTTTTGCTAATGCTCTTGTCAATCTTGTGTATTTGTTCCAGAGAAAGGCGAAGAACATGGATGTTTTGGGAAGTGGCTCACATCATAACTGTTCACTGGTGATGGCAGTCACTTGATACCTAGTTGTAATGAATGGGAGTTATGTAGAGGATGCACATATTTAGATAAAAAGACTACTTCTTGTAAGAGTAAGATAGAATATGGCATACTAAAATAATCATCAGGGAAGAGAATGGATAAATGTGTACAACACAGAATATCCTAGGCCACGTGTGTCTATATTACATCTCACCCATCAGTGGTCATCCTTGGTTTAGGTTGTAATATTGCATTTGCATGTTTTGCTAATGATTCAATGTGGTGGTTTGAAAGAAAATGACCCCTCAAAGGAGTGGCACTACTAGGAGGTGTAGCTTTGTTGGAGTGGATGTGGCCTTGTTGGAGGAAGTGTGTCTCATATATGCTCAAGTAACATTCAGTTTCTCAGTTTACCTTGTATTGTCTTTTGATCAAGATGTAAGGACCATCAGCTCCTGCTTGAGCCCCATGTCTGTCTGCTTACTGCCATGTCATCCCATGATGATAATAGACTGAACTTCTGAAAATGTATGTTGTCTTATTAAATGTTTTCCTTTATAAGACTTGCCATGGTCATGGTGTCTTTCCTCACAGCAATAGAAACCCTAATTAAGACAGTCAAATTGTCTGCATTTGAGTCTAAATTCTTCATTGAGGCCTTCACCAAATTATTTTTCTGAGCCTTGCATTTATTTCAGTTACTAAAAGTGAGAAATCTATCTATGCCTTCTTCATGGAGGTACTGACCTTTAAGTAACTTAGAACATAAGAACAAAGAACTTAGGAACAGGACTGTAAAAGTTTGAATGGAGGCAGAGATGTGGAACATCTGCTCGACAGCTGGTGACAGTTCTTAGGGAGGTTTAAGAAACATGGCCTTGGGGTTGGAGAGATGGTTCAGTGGTTAAGAGCACTGACTGCTCTTCCAGGAGTCCTGAGTTCAATTCCCAGTAACCACATGTGGTTCACAAACATAATGAGATCTGGTACCCTCTTCTTTATATTAATTAATTAAAAAGGAAACTCCATCCCCATCCAGAGCGGTGTCAAAGAAGGCCCTAGGCCCTGCCCATCTGGGCCCCGTCTGGATCCCACATCCTAGGCCACAGTCCAGAGAATTCCTCTTCAGGATTGGGCTCGAACTCAAGGGTCTGATCTCAGACTGGTCACAGCAGAAGGCTTTAGGCCCTGCCCGGCTGGGCCCTGTCTCCAGGGCGAACTGCATCATCAGACAAGGACTGAGGACCTTGGAAATGCAGTTGCCTATCCAGAGCAGAGTCCAGAGTAGAGTCAAAGACTGAACAGACCCCTTGCTCAGAGCAGACAAGAGACATACAAGCCCTCTAGCCACAACTGACTAGGAGCTAATTGTGAACCACTGAAGCCATGGGCAGACACCAGTGCAAGAATACATGTAGCAATATAAAGTACAATAAGGCAACACCAGAAGAAACTGATGGTTCAACAACTACAAGACCTGAACAGAGCAATGAAGAGGAAACAGAAGGAAAAAACAGCAAAAACACCTTTATGAAGATTATTGAAGACTTCAGAGAGGTATAAAAAATTCCCTTAAAGAAACAGAAGAAAATACAAACAAAAATATTCTGGAAAGAAAACCAAGAAAAGGAAAACCAAAAATGAAAGAAACATTTCAGGATCTAAAAAGTGAAATAGAAGCAATAAAAAAGGCAAAAAATGAGGGAAAGGTGGAAACAGAAATCCTGAAGAAAAGAGCTGGAACCCAGACACAGTCATAACCAACAGAATCCAAGAGATGGAAGAGAGAATCTTTGGACTGGAAGACTCAATAGCAGAAATAGATACATCAGTCAAAGAAAACACTAAAATCAAAAAAGCCATAACACAAAACATTCAGGAAATTTGGGACACCATGAAAAAATCTAACTTGAGAAAAATAGGAATAGAAGAAGAAGGAGGAGGAGGAGGAGGACAAGAAAAGAAGACCAGCTCAAAGGCACCTGTAATGTATTCAATAAATCATAGAAGAAAACTTTCCCAACTTAAAGAAGGAGATGCCTATAAAGATACAAGAAGCTTACAGAACACCAAATAGATTTGACCCGCCCAAAAGTCCACTTGCCACATAATAATCAAGCCATAAAACATACAGAACAAAGAAAAATTTTAAGAGCTTCAAAAGAAAAGGACCAACTTACCTATAAAGGCAGACCCATCAGAATAACTCCTGACTATTCAATGGAAACAATGAAAGCAAGAAGGTTCTAGTCAGAAGTTATATAGACACTGAAAGAGCATGGCTGCCAACCTTGACTACTGTACCCAGCAAAGCTATCAATCACCATAAATGGAGTAAATAAGATATTTCATGACAAAGTCATATTTAAACAATACTTATCTACAAATCTGGCCCTTCAGAAAGCATTAGAGGGAAAACTCCAACCTAAGGATCTCAGATACACCCATGAAACCACAAACAATAACTCCACAGAAGAAAAACCCAGGGAAAGGAAATACATACAGCCCACTACCAAAAATAACAGGAAATATCAATCAGTGATTACTAATATCCCTTAATATCAATGGACTCAATTCACCTATAAAAGACACACACTAACACAATGGATACAAAAACAGAAGACATCCTTCTGCTACATAAAGAAACACACCTCAACCTTAAAGACAAACACAGGCTCAGAGTAAAGGGTTGGGAAAAGATTTTCCAAGCAAACGGTCCTAAGCTGGAGTTGCCATCCTAATATCGAACAAAGTAGACTTTAAACTAAAATCAATTAAAAGAGACCAGGATGGACATTACTTATTCATCTCAGGAAAAATTGATCAAGATGAGATTTCAATCCTGAATATTTATGCCCCAATATAAGATCACCTATCTGTGTAAAAGAAACAATACGAAAGCTCAAATCCCACATCAATCCTCACACCCTAATAGTGGGAGACTTCAATACCCCACTTTCACCCTTGGATAGGTCAACCAGTCGAGACTCAAAAGAGAAATGAGTCTAACAGAGGTTATGATGCAAATGGATTCAATAGATATTTATAGAAGCCTCCACCCAAACACAAAGGAATATACATATTTCTCAGTACCACATGGAACTTTCTCTAAAACTGACCACATAATTGGTCATAAAGCAAATATCAATAGATACAAAAAAGTGGAAATAGTCCCTTGTATCATATCAGACTACTAGGATCTAAAGTTAGAATTCAAGACCATCAAAAATCACAGAAAGCCTACCATCTCATGGAAACTAACATCACTCAACTGAACTTCCTAGAATTTAACAAAAATGAATCCACAAAGTACCCGAACTTGTGGGACATAATGAAGGCAGTCTTGAGAGGAAAATTCAAAGCACTAGATGCCTATATAAAACCTAGCGAAATCCCACTCTAGAGAACTATCAGCACAGCTGAAAGACTTAGGACAATGAGAAGCAAACTCACCTAGAAGGAATAGACAGCAGGAAATAATCAAATAATTAGAGCTGAAACCAATACAATTGAAACAAAAAGAACAATACAAAGAATCAATGAAAGAAAGTGTTGGTTCTTTGAGAAAGTCAACAAGTTAGATAAACCCTTATCAAAACTAATCAAAAAGGAGAGAGAGAGAGAGTATCCAAATCAACAACATCAGAAATGAAAAGGGGACATAACAACAGACCCCCAGGAAATCCAGAGAATTATCAGGTCATACTTTGTAAATCTATATTCCCCTAAAAATGGAAAACCTAGAAAAAATGGACAGCTTTTTGGACAGGTACCTTTTTCCAAAATTAAATCAGCATCATATTAAATACCTAAGCAGAACTATAACCCTAAAGGAAACTAAAGCTGTCATTAAAAGCCTCCTAAGTAAAAAGAAATGCCCAGGTCCAGATGGTTTCAGTGCAGAGTTTACCAGACGTTCAAAAATGAGCTATTACCAATACTCCTCAAACTGTTTCACACAGTAGAAATTGAAGGAATATTGCCAAACTCTTTTTATGAGGCCACAATTACCCTAATACCCAAGCCACTCAAAGACGCATCAAAGAAGGAGAATTACAGACAAATTTCCTTCATGAATATTGATGCTAAAATTCTCAACAAAATTCTGGCAAACCATATGCAACAACATAAAAAAAATATCATCCACCATGATCAAGTAGGCTTCATGCCAGAAATACAGGGATGGTTCAACATGCAAAAAACTGTAAATGCCATCCATCATATAAATAAAGTGAAGGTAAAAACCACATGATGATATCCTTAGATGCTGAACAAACCTTTGACAAAATCCAATACTCCTTTATGATAAAAGTCCTAGAGAGATCAGGAATACAGAGAAAATATCTAAATATAATAAAGGTGTTTTACAAGAAGCAAAAAGCCAGCATCAAACTTAATGGAGAAAAACTCAAAGCAATTCCACTAAAATCAGGAACTAGACAGGGATGTCCTCTCTTTCCTCATCTATTCAATATAGTTCTCAAAGTTTTAGCTAAAGCAATAAGAGAACGAAAGGAGATTAAGGGGATACAAATTGGAAAAGAATAAGTGAAACTATCTCTATTTGCAGATGATATTATTGTATACATAAGAGACCCACAAAATTCTACCAGCGAAATTCTATAGCTGATAAATACCTTCAGCTGATAAATGTAGCAGAATACAAAGTTAACTCAAAGAAATCAGTAGCCCTCCTATACACTAAAGATAAAAGGGTTGAAAAAGAAATAAGGGAAACGTCACCCTTTATAATAGTTGCAAATAGCATTAAATACCTTGGAGTAACTATAACCAAAGAAGTAACAGATCTATTTGACAAAAACTTTAAATCACTGAAGAAAGAAATTGAAGAGGATATCAGAAAATGGAAATATCTCTCATGTTCCTGGATAGGTAGGATCAACACAGTAAAAATGGCCATCTTACCAAAAGCAATCTATAGATTCAACGCCTTTCTCATCAAAATCCCAACACAAGTTTTTACAGACCTTGAAAGAACAATATTCAATTTCATTTGGAATAACAGGAAAGCCAGGATTGCCAAAACAATTTTGCTCAACCAAAGAATCTCAGGAGGCATCACCATCCCTGACTTCATGTTATACTATAGAGCTACAGTAATAAAAACAGCCTGGTACTGGCATAAAAACAGACTTGTTGATCAATGGAACAGAATTGAAGATCCTGACATTAACCCCAAAACCTATAAACACCTAATCTTTGACAAAGAGGCCCAAAATATTCCATGGAAAAAAGATAGTATCTTTAACAAATGGTGTTGGCATAGCTGGATGGTAGTGTGTAGAAAAATGCAAATAGATGTAAGCCTATCACCCTGCACAAAACTCAAATCCAAGTGTATCAAAGACTTCAACATTAACCCAGCCACACTGAATCTGATAGAAAAGAACGTGGGAAATACCCTCCAACGCATTGGCACAGGTGACTATTTCCTAAATACAACACCAGTAGCACAGACACTAAGAACAACAATAAGTGGGACCTCCTGAAACTGAGAAGCTTCTGTAAAGCCAAGGACACAGTCAATAAGGCAAAATGACAGTTTACAGAATGGGAAAAGATGTTCACCAACTCTACAAGTGATTGAGGACTTATCTCTATTATATAGAGAGAACTCAAGAAACTAGAGCCCAAAACCTTGAATTACCCAATCAAAAAATGGGGTTCAGAACTGAAAAGGGAATTCTCAGCAGAAGAATTATAAATGGTTGAAAGGCACTTGAAAAAGTGCTCAACATCTTTAGCCATCAGAGAAATGCAAATAAAAACACTTTGAGATACCGCACATGTCAGATTGGTTAAGCTAAAAGACACAGATGGCAGCCTATGTTGGAGAGGTTGGGGAACAAGGGGAACACTTCTCCATTGCTAGTGGGAATGTAAGCTGGTTCAGCCACTCTGGAATGCAGTATGGTGATTTCTCAGAAAACTGTGAATTAAACTCCCCAAAGACCCAGCAATACCATTACTGGGCATATACCCTAAAGATGCACACTTGTACTCCAAAGGCATTAGCTAAACTTTGTTCATAGTAACATTTTTCATAACAGCAAGAATCTGGAAACAATTTAGATGCCCCTCAACTGAAGAATGGATTACCAAACTTTGGTACATTATACAATGGAGTACTACTCAGCAGTGAGAAAAAATGTTATACTAAAATTTGCAGGCAAATGGATGGATTTGGAGAATATCCTCCTGAGCGAGGTCTCACAAACTCAGAAAGATCAACAGGGAATGTACTCACTCATTGGTGGACTTTAAATAAAAAGAACTAAGCATGTCCAAGCTGCAAACCACAACCACTGAACAGCTTGGGATCTGTAACACTTTGGACTGGCACCTTGGAACCTGAGTCAATCTTGATTAGGGGTGAGGAAAGCAGATCTGCCTAGAGTGGATGTTGACCTAAGTCACCTTGGGACCTTGGGAGTTCCTGCCTTTGCTGGGTAGGAGATAAACTGATGGAGAAAATAGTGAATGACTGGGAGGGGTGGGTTGGGGAAGAGAGTCTGAACAGGGGGATACATGGATTAACAAAAATAAGACCTTTTTTCAGAATAAAAATAATATATATATATTTTAAAAAGATATGTGGTCTTGCTATAAGCAGTTATATGGGCAGGTTTTGAGAATTTTTTTCGAATATAATATTTTTATTGATTATTTGAGGAATTTTACAAAATGCATCCTGATTATATTAACTTCCCATTTCTCCCAAATTCACCCCACAAACTTGTGACCTGACTTGATATCCCTGCCCCTGCAAGAAAGAAGAATAAGAAGGAGGAGGAGGAGGAAAAGGAGGAGGAGGAGGAAGAGGAGGAGGAGGAGGAGGAGGAGGAGGAGGAGGAGGAGGAGGAAGAAGAAGAAGAAGAAGAAGAAGAAGAAGAAGAAGAAGAAGAAAAGAAATACCATTTCTGTTGCTCATATTCTCCCTGGAGCATAGTTTAACTCCTGTGTTCTGCCCCTTAAGGTAAACTGAGTCTTCCCCCACTCACACTCCCCATCAGAAGCCATTAGTCATGGAGAGCTACACTTCAGCATCCTTATCACAGTTTTAAAGCATTCTCTTTAATGGCTTCATGTCTAGGTTTTACTTTTTTGAGAGTGGGAGTAGGGTGGGGTAGAAGGTTGTGATGAAAATCTTCTACCTCTCCTTTTCTCAACTGTGGGTCTGCAGTCATTGATGCCATCACCAAAGAAACTTTCTTGACCTTAACAATGAGAAGGAACATGGATAATGAACTTCCACATAGTTTCTAGCAACAACATGGACCACAGACATCCACATGATCTCTAGTGTCAGCAAGTGATGTGAACCTCAGCATGGTCTCTGGTGGCAGTACAAATCATGGACTTCAACATGGTCTCTGTAAAGCCTTATACCATGCCCCTCCCTTTCTTCCCTCCCTCCCTCCTTCCCTCTCTCCCTCTCTGTTTCCTGCTGTGATTGAGGATATGATCTCTCAGCTTTCTGTTCTGAGCACCTTGTCTGTCTATTGCCATCCTTCTTGTCAGAATGGACTCTGGAACCCAAAGTCCAAATAAACTCCTCCTTCTGTATGTTGCTTTGGTCACGGCATTTTATCACAGCAACAGAGTCTTATCTGATAAAAGGTTTGTGCTCAGGTCAGAGGAAGGCTTGAACACTCTCACAAAATGCTTAGGTCCTCACTATGCTTTCTTGTTTTCAAATAAACTTGTAGTTTTGGATTTGATATTTTGAGACAAAATGTTTAGATTTTTGAATTAATTGATGTGCTGAAAAAATCTGGTCAAGATGTGGATTTCCCATCATTCTCTCCTGGGCTCTGTTCTCTCCTGAGGAAACCTGAAAAAATGACAACAGGATATCATTGTCTCTTTCTAAGAAACAAAGTCCCCTGGATGGCACCAGGGCCTTGGTCCTTTTTCTTTTCCCAGCAGGAGATTCCTGGCAGAAATAAAAATATTCTAAAGAGATACATATGTCCTTCCTTTTGGCCCTCAGACTACTGAAACAATGGATCTAAAAAAAATTGAAATTTTCATAGAGAACTATGTTAATTGTACTTTTATTTGTATTTTATAGGTTAGGTGAAGTTCAAGTTAAACTGAATGTGCTTAATTTTAGAAAATAAAAACAGAAGCCCAAAGGAGGCATCAAGAACGGGTTGTGAAGCCAGGCCAACTTTGACCGTGCATGGGAGGATGGTAGCATCAAGTCACCTTGCTAGGCTTGGCTGCTTTGGTGGACATGTAATTCCCCTCAGACGGTTCTTTAAAAGTGAGTATCCTAAGTGTTTTGCTTTCTTGACTCTGTTACATCATCATATTTAACTACTAGCTTTTTTATTACATCAGAAATAGAACTGACCTTGCTATAATCACTACCACACCCATAACACTGTATTTCAAAATGTACCCAAAGCCACAGGGAACTTTCTCTACACAACCAAAGACACAAAAACAAGGGTAGAACAAGAAATTATCACTCTAAGGATGGTATTAGTGGCAGCATGTGGGAATCTCCACAGTTACTATAGTCTTTTTAAATCCAATCTGGCTTTCTTGCACCTTTTCTAATTGGATAAGAAGCTGACAATTTGTTCAAAGTTAAAAACAATTATCCTTCATTTATCTTGCATGCAGTTGAAGGAGTCACACATGAAATTTAACCATATTTAGACAAAAACTGTCATACTTCTCAAGCTATGGAAGGCCTTTCTCCAAAAGGAACTCTTGAAAACCCTCAGAAGTAATGGAGAAAAACTCAAAGCAATCCCACTAAAATCAGGAACTAGACAAGGATGTCCTCTCTCCCCTTATCTATTCAATATAGTTCTCGAAGTTTTAGCTAAAGCAATAAGAGAAGTTGCTAAGTCCAGCCTGACCCTGTGCAGCTTGTAAAATAATCACCCAGAGGTGATTTACTTAATATTATATTAATATTAATACTTAATAGTATAGTAAATGCTGGGCCACGAGATCAAGCATCTATTGGCTCTTACACTTAAATCATCCCATAATTCTTATTTATGTTTACCTACATGGCTTAGTGTCTTTTCTCAGTAAGTTATTCTCATCCTGCTTCCTCTCTGTCTGATTGGCAACTGCATCTCTGCCTTCCTTATTCCCAGAATTCTCTTAGTCTGGTCAATCTGCCTCTATAACCTGCCTGGCTACTGGCCAATCAGTGTTTTATTTAATCAATATGAGTAACAAATCTTTTTTTGACAGGTTAATATTTACTTATGTTTTATTATTATTTTTTATTTACCCATCACTGCTCTCCCTCTTTCTCCTCCTGTTAGCCCTCCCTTAGCCTCCCCCACCCCATCCCCCTATCCCATCCCCTCCCCAGGGAGGGTGAGGAATCTCATGGTGGGTCAGATCAGTCTGGCATATACAGCTGAGGTAGGTCTGAGTCTCCCCAACCCAGTATCAAGACTGAGCAAGGTGTTCCTCTGTAGGTAATGGGCTCTGAGATGTCAGTTCATACACCAGGAAAAAACTCTGATTCTACTGCTATCGCCGTAAAAATCTGTTGTGAGATATGTTTTAAATGGGGTTTATTTTGTGAAAATTGCTTATAAAATAGAGCCGGTTTTAAGAGAAAATGAAAGGTTAAGGTTGTAGCATGCCGGAGCCTTTTTAAGGAAGATTTTTTTATCTCTATACTATATGTCTAAACTCTCACACAACTAGACCAAACTACACACTTAGTCAAAAACTCTCACAAAAAAGTAACGACTTTTTGTCTTAGTCTTTTTTCTTAAAAGTCTACTTTTAAAATCTTTTTTAATTAACCACATCCCACTCGTCTCCAGTCCTATGACACAATTGTTCACATATATAGTTCCTAATTTCCCACTACATACTGCCAAGAGGCTCCACAAACTGCTCATACAGTTCGATAGTCTATATTCAGAGGGTTTAGTTCCTTTCCATGAAGGTTCCTCAGCTGTCATTTCAGAGTTAATGAGCTCCAAATAGCTCAGGTCAGCTGTTTCTGTGGGTCTCCTCCTTATGATCTTGATTCCTTTGCTCATAACCTCTCTCCTCTCTCTCTTCACTTGGACTGGGTGCTCAAACTGATGCTTAGCTGTGGATCTCTGTTTCTGCCTCCATCCATTGCTGGATGAAGGTTATATAATGACCATTAGGGAGATAATTTATTTGATTATAGGGGAAGTTCTGTATAGGCATCCTTTCCACTATTGCTTGGAGTCCTGGCCAGGAGCATCTTACAGGTTCTTGGAAGTTTCCTTAGCACCAAGTTTCTCTCTAACTCCACAATGGCTCTCTCTATCAAGATATCTATTTCTTTGATTTTTCTCTCTCTCTATTGCTCCTCCCACTCACCTTCATAATTTCTTCTCACCTCCCCTTGCTTGATCCCTCATATAATCCCAATTTACTCAGGTCAGGAGATCTTCTCTATTTCCCCTTACCAGAGGGATCCATGGATATATCTGTTAAATTCCTCCTGCTACCTAGCTGCTTGGGGATTGTGGATTGTAGCCTGGTTATGGTTTGTTTTATATCTAAAATCCACTCATGAGTGAGTACATACCATGTCTATCTTTCTGGGTCTGTATTACCTCACTCAGGATATTATTTGCTAGATCCATTCATTTGCCTGAAAATTGCAGGATATGATTTTTTTCTGCTGAGTAGTATTCCATTGTGTAAATGTAGCATAATTTTTTATTCCATTCTTCAGTTGAGGGGCATCTAGGTTGTGTATAGGTTCTGGCTATTATGAATACTGTTTCTATGAACATAGTTGAGCTAATGCCCTTGGAGAAAGAATGTACATCCTTTGGGTATAAGCCCAATAGTGGTATTGCTGGACAATTGGGTAGATTGATTCCCAGTTTTCTAAGGAACCTCCATACTGATTTCCAAAATGGCTGTACAAGTTTACATTCCTACCAGAAATGGAGGAGTGTTCCCCTTGCTCCACATCCCCTCTAGCATAGGCTGTTGTCTGTGTTTTTGATCTTAGCCATTCTGACAGGTGTAAGATTATATCTCAGAATTGTTTTGATTTGCATTTCTCTGATGGCTAAGGGTGGTGAACAATTCATTAAGTTTCTTTCAGCCATTTGAAATTCTTGTTGAGAATTCCCTTTTAGCTCCGAATCCCATTTTTTAAATTGGATTATTTGAATTCTTGGCCTCTAGTTTCTTGAGTTCTCTCTATATTTTAGAGATCAGTCCTCTGCTAGATGTAGGGGTGGTGAAGATCTTTTCCCATTCTGTAGGCTGTTGTTTTGTCTTAATGACCTTATCCTTTGCCTTATAGAAGCTTCTCAGTTTTAGGAGGTCTTATTTATTAATTGTTGTTGTCAGTCTGTGCTACTGGTGCTATATTTAGGAAATTGTCGCCTGTGCCAATGCATTGAGTGGTATTTCCCACTTTCTTTTCTATCAAGTTAAGTGTAACTGGCTCTATGGTGAGGTTTTTGATCTACTTGGACTTGAATTTTGTGCAGGTTAATAGGTATGGATCTATTTGCATTCTTTTACATACCACCAATCAGTTATTCCAGCACCATTTGTTGAAGATGCTATCCTTTTTTCATTGTATATTTTTAGCCTCTTTGTCAAAAATCAGGTGTTCCTAGGTGTGTGGATTAATGTCAGGATCTTTGATTTGATTTCATTGATACACAAGTCTGTTTTTATGCCAGTACCAAGCTGTTTTTATTACTGTAGCTTTATAGTATAGCTTGAAGTCAGAGATAGTAATGCCTATCAATGTTCTATTATTGAACAGAATTTTTTCCATATGAAGTTGAGCATTGTTCTTTTATGGTCTATGAAAAATTGTGTTGGACTTTTGATGGGGATTGCATTGAATCTCAAGGTTGCTTTTGGTAAGATTGTCATTTTTACTATGTTGATTCTACCTATCCAAGAACATAGGAGATCTTTCCATTTTCTGAAACCTTCTTTAATTTCTTTCTCCAATGACTTAAAGTTCTTGTCATACAGATTTATCATCTGTAGAAGTTCCCTGGTAGAATTTTGGGGGTCACTTATGTATACTATCATATCATCTCAAATAATGATGTTTCACTTTTTCCTTTCTAATTTGTATGCCCTTGATCTCCTTTTGTTCTCTTATTGCTTTAGCTAAAGTGTTGAGAATTATATTGAATACATGTGAAGAGAGTGGACAGCCTTGTCTTGTTTCTGATTTTAATGGGATTTCTTTGAGTTTCTCTCCATTTAGTTTGATGTTGGCTGTAGGTCTGCTGTATATTGCCTTTATAATGGTTAGGTATTTCCTGGTATTCCTGATCTCTGCAGGATTTTTATCATTAAGGAGTGTTGGATTTTGTCAAAGGCTTTTTCAGCATCTAATGAAATTATCATGTGTTAACATTGACAGTTTTTCATATGTTCAACGATCCCTGCATCTCTGGTATTAAGTCTACTTGATCATGATGGATGATTTTTTTTTTGTATATGGTCTTAAATTTGGTTTGCTAGTATTTTATTGAGTATTTTTGTATCAATTATTCATGAGAGAGACTGGTCTATAATTCTCTTTCTTTGTCTTATCTTTGTGTAGTTTGAGTATCAGGGTGATTTTAGTCTCATAAAAAGAGTTTGGCAATGTTCCTCTGGTTTTTATTGGGTGAGCCCTAGGCTTTTTTGGGGGGCAAGACTCTTAATAACTGCTTCTATTTCCTTAGGGGTTATAGGCCTATTTAGGCCATTTATATGATCTTGATTTAATTTTGATAAATGATACCTGTCCAGAAAGCTGTCAATTTATTTTACATTTTCTGATTTTGTGGAGTTCAGATTTTTGAAGTTTGACCTAAAGATTGTCTGAATTTCTTTGGTGTCTGTTGTTATATTTTCTGTTTCATTTCTAATTTTGTTAATTTGGATATTCTCTCTCTGTGTTTTTGTTAATTTTGATAAGGGTTTGTCTATCTTGTTGACTTTCTCAAAGAACCAACTCTTTCTTCATTGATTCTTTGTATTGTTCTCTTGGTTTCAATTTTATTGATTTCAGCCCTGAGTTTCATTATTTCCTGCTGTCTACTTCTTCTGGGTGAGTTTGCTTTTATTTGTTCTAGAGCTTCCAGCTGTGCTGTGAAGTCTCTTGTGTGAGTTTTCTCCATTTTTCTCATGTAGGCACCTAGTGCTATGAACTTTTCTATTAACACTGCTTTCATTGTGCCTCATAAGTTTGGATATGTTGTGGATTTATTTTCATTAAATTCTAGGAAGTCTTTAGTTTCTTTCTTTACTACTTCCTTGACCCAAAGGTGGTTTAATTGAGAGACATTGAGTTTCCATGACTTTGTGGGCTCTCTCTAGTTTGTGTTGTTGTTGAACTCTAACTTTAGTCCATGGTGATCTGATAATATAGAAGGGATTATTCCCATTTTTTATATCTATTCATATTTGCTTTATGACAAAGTATGTGATCAATTTTAGAGAAAGTTTCATGTGGTATTGAAAAGAAGATATATTCTTTGGTATTTGGGTGGAATGTTCTGAATATATCTGTTAAGTCCATTTGAGTCATTATATCTGCTAGCTCCCTTTAGTTTCTGTCTGGAAGACTTATCCATTGGTGAAAGTGGGGTATTGAAATCTTCTACTATTAGTGTATGGGGTCTGATGTAAGCTTTAAGCTTTAGTAATGTTTCTTTTACATATGTGGGTGCTTTTGTATTGGGTGCATAGATGTTCAAGATTGAGATTTCTTCTTGATGGATTTTTCCTGAGATGAATAAGTAATGTCCTTCCTGATCTCTTTTGATTGAATTTAGTTTGAAGTTTATTTTGTTTGATATTGGGATAGCTACACCAGCTTGTTCCTTGAGTCCATTTTATTGGAAAGTCTTTTCCCAACCTTTTCCTCTGAGGTGGTATCTGTCTTTGAAGTTGAAGTATGTTTCTTGTATGCAGAAGGATGGATCCTGCTTTTGTATCTATCATTATCTGTGTTAGCCTGTGTCTTTTTATAGGTGAGTTGAGTTCATTGATATTAAGGAATATTAATGACCAGTGACTGTTAACTAATTCCTGTTAATTTTGGTGGTAGTGTATGTGTTTACCTTCTTTGGGATTTGCTTCTGCGAGATTATCTATTGCTTGTGGCTTTGTGGATATATCTAGCTTCATTAGGTTTAAGTTTTCCTTCTAGTGCTTTCTGTAAGGCAAGGTTCGTGGATAGATAGTGTTTAAATCTGACTTAGTTATAGAATATTTTGTTTACTCCATCTATGGTGATTGAGAGCTTTGCTGGTTATATTAGTCTGGGCTGGCATCCATGGTCTCTTAGTGTCTTTATGACATCTGTCCAGGACCTTTTAGCTTTCATCATCTCCACTGAAAAGTCAGATGTTATTCTGAGGGGTTTGCCTTTATAAGTTACTTAGTCTTTTTCCTTTGAAGCTCTCAAAATTCTTTCATTATTCTGTATATTTAGTATTTTGCTTATTATATGGCAAGCAGACTTTTTTTGAGGGGCCTAGTCTATTTAATGTTCTGCAAGCTTCTTGTATCTTCATAGGCATTTCCTTTTTTGGGTTGGAAATGTTTTCTCCTATTATTTTGTTGAATATATTTTCTGTGCCTTTGATCTGATATTTTTCTCCTTCTTCTATTCCTATTATTCCTAGGTTTGGTCTTTTAATGGTGTTCCAGATTTTCTTACAGTTTTTTTTTTAACTTTAGGGTTTTCTCTGACTGATGAATCTATTTCCTCTCTTGTATCACTCACACAAGAGAGTCTCTTTTCAACCTCTTGCATTCTGTTAGCTATGCTTGTATCTGCAGTTCCTGTTCATTTACTCAGATTTTTCATTTTCAGCATTCCCTCTGTTTGTGTTTTCTTTATTGCTTCTATTTTGGCTTTTAAGTTTTGTGCTGCTTCCATCACCTGTTTGATTGCTTTTCTTGGTTCTCTAGTCTTTCACCAGCTGGAGCTCTTGTGAAGGAGCTCTCCAGGGTCTGTGTCTCAGGAAGCCCTCCCTGTGATGGCACTCTCCAGAGCAAGCAGCTGAGGTTGAAGTGATGGGTGGTTTTGGGAAATGGTTTGAGACTTATGGGGTAGAGGGTTCAATGAGGGGTGTAGATAGTCAGATTTGCACACAGGAGTCCTGCTTGCTTGTCTGCAGCTGGAGCTCTGATAAAGGGCAAGTTTTGTGTCCTTTTGACCCAATCTGGGGGCTGTCCTAGCTGGCCTGACTATCTGGCTGGGAGGAGGGTAACTCTTCTTCTGGGGTTATCCAGAGGCTATGTGAGTGACAAATTTTTACATTGTACAAGAGCATTATTCCACAGCACTACATTCAAAACATTGTCTGCCATCCCAACCACTCAGGGACAGTCACTGAGCAGCTCATCATTTTCCAGACTTTGTCCTCACAGAACGTCTCATCTCCATACCACCATCTTTCTTTTTGACTACTAATCATCTCTCTTCTTTTGGAATTCAACTTTTCTTGTGGTATTGCTGCCTCTACAAACTCTATCAACTTTTTCATTTCTAAGATTTTTCTTCCTATTTTCATTCTAACTTATAATGTTTGTACTGATCTGTTGTTGCACATATTTTAACCTCCATCTTCTAGGTAGCACCGCAAAACTAGAGTAAATCATTACTAACACCTATGGGGTCTTCTATGAGGTTTGAGGTATTGGCAACACGGGGCTCATCCCAAACCATTAAACCTCTGGAGTCCGAGAAGTGCACTCACGGGTCAATAGATCTACCATTGGAAATGAGAGGATGAAGACACGGAGTTAACTGTACCAAGAAGGAGAAGTCATTCCAAAAGTTAAGGCTGCTTTTGCCTTTTTTACTTCCTTATTGTGATAGATGTCAGAGGATATTAAAGACTCTTTCAAGAAAAAGAAATCTTATAGACCAAAAGAAAGTATGTATTGTCTTAAACTTTCAATTTATCCTCCCCATTTTACAGTTTTGAATTTTTGTCTCGCAAATCTTATCTTGTAGTAAAAGTAACTTTTTAAAGACACACATTGAGCCGCCAGATTTAGTTTCATGAGCAAACATGTGACATCAGCCCACATTAAAGAAATCAAAGAAATTGCTCAGAAGCTTCATTTATCTATCAAAGTTCTGACAATAGCAAGAGGGCCAGATGAGCATGTAGCTGAATGATCCATGTTTATGGCTTCCATGAAAGTCTTTAAAAATGAATGTTTAAAATGATTTACTTTATTATGTGTGTGTATTTTTCCTTAACTGAGATTGTCTTCTTTGGCATAACTCCAGCTTGCGTCAAGCTGACAGAAAACTAGCTAGATAGAATGGGATGCCAATAAAAAATCACAACATTTCAGTTAGATAGGAGAGTAAATTTGCCATCAGGGGAACACACCATGGAGAGTCTGTCTCCTACCTCTTCAGCCATGTTCCTTTATAACTTCTGAAGCTTTTTAAAAATAAAACCAACCCCATCCCTCGTTTTTCTTGGTACTTGGTGAGTTCAGTCAAAGACCCAGCTTGCTTCAGTGTAGCTTTTTACATCCCACATTAGATACATTAGAATTTAGCCTAACTTGGAAAAAGACAGATTGTGACTAACTGCTAGGATGTCCTACTTGCATTGTGTTTCATCCTGGCTTTCTTGTTTATTTTGTGAGCCTTGCAGCTTTAATTAGAGCTCAGCTGCTGAAGACTACAGACTGTTGAGAGGATCCCACAAGGTCCTTAGGATTGATTGACAAAGCTCATACTCCATTGCTTGTGAATGCTTTGGGAGTTTTCTTCATTCAGCATAACTGTATTGAATCAGCCCATATGTGATACATTTTCAGAGGTTTGTGCTATACTACAGCATCCTTAAATATAGTTCTAGTAGTTGGGCACCCTGTTAGGCAGGGGTAGGTAGCTCAACGCAGTAACTAACTTTTGGGAGGAAGAAGCCTGATTCATTGCCATCTCTTTTAAGTCTATAGCTTGAATTCACTATATCTGTTCCTTTCCATTTGACCTTTAGGCATCTTGACCTTTTCCTGGCCATATATCTTGGACACAGTGATAACTGTACCATAATCTTGTTTTGCTATGTAACTGCTAACCTTCACTTTAGATAACTTGCTGTAGTGCAATCTTCCTTAGCCTATTACTACTGTGATGGTTGGCTTTAGGTGGTGTCATAATAGTGCCTTTTGATTAATTTATGTATTTAATTCTCATTTTCCTTGGATCCATTTGACCTCTCAGTTGAACAGATTTCTGCTAAACAATTTGGTGTTATTTCTTGTAGAAAACTTAATAAAAAGATCTGTTAATGTAAAAAAAAGGAGAGAGTAAATTCAAGATTATATATATATATATATATTTAACACATGGCAGTGATGTATTGAGCCTTTAAAATGGCTGAGAAGCCTGGTTATCTTTTACTTTACAGCTAATATCCTCTTTAGAGTAAATGCATGCCATGTTTGTCTTTCTTGGTCTGGGTTACCTCACTCAGGTCAATTTTTTTTCTAGTTTCATCCATTTGCCTTAAAATTTCATAATGTCATTGATTATTTTTTACAGCTCTGTAGTACTCCATTATGTAAATGTACTACATTTTCTCAGTTGAAGGAAATCTATGTTGTTTCCAGGTTCTGGCTATTATGAATAACATTGCTATGAACATAGATGAGCAAATGTCTTTGTGGTACAATTGAGCAATCTTTGGACATATGCCCAAGATCGGTATAGCTGGGTGTGGAGGTAGATGGCAGGACTGAGAGAAGAGTAATGGAAGAGAAACTTTAATGGGATGGGAGGTATTTTAGTGTTGGGGGAAACCTGGTGCCAGGGACATTCCCAGGAATCCACAAGAATGACCTCAGCTAAGACTCCTAGCAATTGTGAAGAGGGTGCCTGAACTGGCTTTCTGTAATCACATTGATGAATATTCTAATTGCTATCAGAGAGCCTTCATCCAGTAACTATTGGAAGCAGATAAAGAGATCCACAGCCAAGTGCTGGGAATCCTGTTCAAGTGAGGGAGGAGAGATGATACTAGCCAGGAGGGGTCAAGCTCATGAAGGGGTGGGGAAAGAACCCAGGGAAGACAACTTACCACACCTTGTGGGAACTCTCTAGCTCTGGCACCATAGCTAGGAAGCTTGCATGGGATGGACCTAGGTCCTCTACATGTGTGTGACAGTTGTGTAGCTCGGTCTGTTTGTGGGACTTTGAACAGTGGAATCAGGGCCTGTCTCTGGCCCTTGAGACGGCTTTTGGGAACCTATTCCTCATGCTAGGTTGTCTAGTCCATCCCTAGTGCAGGGGGAGGAGATTGTTCCTGCCTCAACTTGATGTGCTATGCTTTGCTGACACCCACAGGAGGGAGGCCTGCCTCTTCCTGAATGGGAGACTGAGGACGAATGGGTGGGGGATAAGCAGAGAGAAGGCAGTGGGGAGGAAGAAATGAGAGGGGAAACCATGGTCTGAATGTAAAATAAGTGAAAAAAAATTGTAAGCCAACAACAAATAAGGTGTGAATTGTGAAGCTTGATGGTCATCTCTAAACTACAGAATAAATATATAGTATATTCTCATATAACTGAAGATGTGCAAGCATGGTGGTTAATTTTTCTTGCCTTCTTGATTGGATATGAAATCAACTCAGACACACTACTTGGCAGCAGCCTGAAGAAGAAAACCTGAAGAAAATGTCATTGTTTTTGGCCTGCCTGTCTCACCTCCCTGCTTGGGAGTTGCTTCTACTCTGTTGCTGTTATTCTTTGTGACAGCATAACCCAGCTTCTCTAGCCTTCAGACATGGCCTGAAGACCAGAAGCTCTCCAGGGACACTCTGGGCCTTTGTTACTTGACTGCTGAGGCATACAGCACCATGGACCTGGTCATTTTATTCAGCCAATCTAACATGAAGAAAGCCACTTTTGAAATCCCCAGCTTGAAATGTAAATGCCAGTCTACTAAATATATATATATATATATAATATATATATATATATATATATATAAAATCATGTTCTCAGGACAGAAAAAATATGGAAAGTAATGTATATTAATTAACCTGATTTAGCCACCCACTCTATATGACTGTTTCTAATTATCATATTTTCAAGATAAATATGTTTGTAATTTTTAATTATAATCAATTAAAAATTGCACAAAAGATTACTATAGTAACAGTTTGTAGATGCTAAGCTTAGTACTGAATTGATCTAAATATTGTTTTTATGTTAATATTTATTAGCATATTTATGTGAATATTATCATGATAATTTTTGTAACATGAGCTTACTTTATAGTAAATATAAATTGACATAGAAACCCCACAGTTTATGCAGAGCTTTAGCTTCTATGAGACTTTTCTGAGTCTTTTTCCTAACCAAGTGCCTTTTTGCATTGCCTGTCATTGAGCAGAACTATAGCAGCAAAAAGGATTGACCATAGGAAACCTGATTTTCATGTTTTTATTAATTATATTTTAGACATATTTTACTTGGATATGATGCAGTGTGACCACACTAATCCCCTTTTCCCACTCCTTCTAAGCCCGGCCCCCACACCTGCTCCTGCTCTTCTGCCCCTCCCTTCCCCTACATTTTCTTCCTTTTAAAGATACCATACATGCAGTCACAGCTTCCACAAGTCCACATGTGTGGACTTGATGACCACATCCCTTTGTTAAAAAAAATTTAGAGAGAAAATTGACTTCTTTTTGATTACAAAAATTATCACTTAAATTTAACCATAGGGGAGTGTATAATATTTGAAAATTAGCATGTCTAATGAAAAGACATCATATTATATTCATGAAACCCTAAAAAGTAAAAGAAAAAAAAACCCAACCAGAAATTTATAGAAATCAAGACAAAAAGGTTAAGTTTTTAATCCCTACACTTGGGAGGCAGAGACAAGCAGATCTCTGTGAGTTTTAGGTCAACCTCATCTATGTAGCCAGTTCCAGGCTAGCCAGGGCTACAGAGTGAGACCCTGTCTCAAATGGGCAAAGAAAACAAAGATACAAAGGAAGCAAATAAAGTTAAATCAGTAACAATATTGTTTATTTATTTAATCCCCTCAAAATCTCCCATCTCTAATAAGTGGTCACATTCACATATAGGGTTTCGGTAAGTTCAGCAAAATACCAGGAAATAAAAGATGGTATGAAGATGCAGCTGTGGTCATCTGTGCATAGACTGGGCTCTTGCTCATTTAGCTGGCTGTCATGTCAAGGTTTCTTAAATTCCAACCTAACCCACAAGTAGAAAAAGATTATTTCTGTCTTTACATAGAAGAATGCATTATATCATACCATATATATCTAAACTCATCATATCATATCATATCACATATATCCAAACTCATCTTATCATTCCATATATATCCAAACTCATTTGTATGAGAAGACATACCACCTTTGCTGAGCACAGAATTCAATGCAAAGAGTTTTTAGTTTTAGTGTGTGTGAAAATTGCTTTTGTTCCATGCTGTGACAGTAACATTGAGAAAAGACATTCAAAAAGTCAAGTAGAGTGGTGCTCACTTGTGAGTCTAGAATTCATAATGATTAGACAGGATGATTGCTCTGAGTTTGAAGCCAATCTGATCTACATAGTAAGTATGACTCTAGCCTGGGCTACAGAGTAAGACCCTGCCCCCCCAAAATATGTAAAACAAAAAACCAAGAAAAGAAAAAGATGTCATTTCCAAAATGCTACACCCCTGTAATCCTGCAATAGATATCATATAGTGGTTAGTGTCTAAGGGCCTTTCACCTCAGGGAACATTAAAGTACTTGAGGTTGTATATCAGTTTTTCAGAATCCCCAGTCTACAATGTAGTTAGAATTGTAACTATTTCTATCTACACACAAATGTATTTGGTCACTGATTAAGACATGCTAATGTTTTGTTATTTTATGTTTATTTGCAACATCAAATTTGCAAATAACATGGTCATGTGAGCAGAATCATGTTAACATTTGTGAGTGACTGTCCTTTTTAGAGTTGAACCAGAGGTTTTCCAGCCATCCATTGAGCTGCCAGTTGCATTTGCTTTATTGTTTAGTCATTAGTAACAAATAGCAATGTGAAATAGACAACCCCTGACAGTGGCACTTACATTAGCGACTTTATTTGTATGGACAGAATCTGCACAGATCCGTAGGTTGAATCCAAGGGTTTATGAAGCTCTTTGTTATTTTACTGTCATTTTAGCAGGGGGCAGTAGGATGTGTCCTCTAGAGACCATTGTGTCTCTCCTAGTGAGAAGGATTTAAATCGGCCTCTCCTTTAATTCTCATCAGTACTAGGTATTGATGCTGTTTTAAATGTTTTTACTCTGAGTTATATGAAGTGAGATCTTATTACAAACTATAATTTGAATTCTCTGGACATACCAATAAATGTGAACATTCAAAACTTGCTGTTTATTTTACTTATCTGCTTACTTTTCATCCATTGTGTAAACACTTACTAGTATGAATGTGTGCATGTGGGTGCACATGTATGTGGAAACCAAAAACTTATGTCGAGCATCTTTCCTACATCACCATCTTCAAGTTTTTTGAGGCACAGTCTTCACTGAACCAGAAGCTCATCCATTTGGCTAGGCTGGATAGCCCATGGGCCTCAGGGATCTACCTGTCTTTCTAATGCTGGGCTTATAGGAGTGCACTATCACCCGTGGGTTTTTATGTGGATCTTAATGCTGTGTGGCAGACATTTTAACTAGGGAGCATTCTCTCCAGTGCCTTCAAAGTTTTATTTTAATCCATCTTGTGCAAAATGCCTCTTTGTAGCTTTACCCAGCTGTTCCTTATACAGTACGCACACATATGTGTGTGTGTGTGTGTGTGTATATATGTATAATGTATATAGATATACATTAACACTAATCATTGTCCATACAATGCAGAAACCTTAAGAACTTTATGTATATGTATATATCTATATCTATATATATATGTAATTTTTTATACTTTGTGGGCATTAACACTTCACAGCATAGGTATTTTTCTTTTTTTTTCACTGTAGTGATGGTGGTTAAACTCAAGACCTGATAAACACTAGACAAGTGCTCTACCCCTAAGCTACACCCCAGCCCAACACTTTACATTTGTAGACTCTCCAACACTTCTATCTTCTGCTCTCTATCTCCATTCATATTTCTCAGAGATCACATATAATATTTCTCTAAAACTATATTATTTAATCACTAAATTAAAAAAACAAAAATGTGCTGACAAACCCATCTTTAAAACTGTATTAACAAACTTTTTTGCCTTTTCACTTTTTAAGCTTTTTAAATTTTGTTTGAACTTTCTTAATGGAAGACAATTGTAAAGTGTGAATCCAAACATGCCTTGCTTAAGCATAAATATAAATGTGTGTAATGTATGCCTTTAAATGAAAGCCTGTTTTGTCAAGTGTGGCTATCATCTATGTCACCATAGTTTGTAAATCTTTATCATAGCATGAACTATACAAATTCTATAACTGTCTGACAAGACCCCTGTAATGTTTCAAAAATATTTATTTTCTCTTTTCTCTTCAGCATTATAGATGTATCATTGTTCTTGATAAATACACACGCACATACACACACAAATTAGCAATGGTTGAGTCATATTTACAAATATTTGATCCATCAGACAAGGACCAAGGGCTTTGAAACTCTGTCCCTATCAGGGCAGAGCCAAGGGTGAGCAGATCCCACCCCCTGGGCCACAATCTGGAGAATTCCTCTCTGGGCTCGGGATTGAACTCAAGGTTCTGATCACAGACTTGTCCCAGCAGAAGGCTCTAGGCCCTGCCTGACTGGGCCCCATTTTCAGGTCAAATTGCGTCACCAGACAGGGACAGAGGGCTTTGAAACTCTGCCCCTTGTCAAGGCAGTAACTGCCTGTTCAGTGCAGAGTCAAAGATCAAACAGACCCCTTGCTCAAAGCAGGCAGGAGATGCACAAGCCCTCTAGCCACAACTGGCTATGAGCTAATTGTGAACCACTGAAGCAAGAATACATATAGCGATATAAAGAACAATAAGGCACCGAAGAAACTGATGGTTCTACAACAATAAGACCTGAACAGAACAATGAAGAGAAATCAGAAGGAAACAACAGCAAAAGCACCTTTATGAAGATCATTGAGGCCTTCAAAGAGGATATAAAAATTCCCTTGAAGAGATAGAAGAATATACAAACAAAAACAAAAAAATGGAAGAGATGAACAAATCCTGGAAAGAAAACCAAGGAAAAATCAAAAAATGAAAGAAACATTTCAGGATCTAAAAAATAAAATAGAAGCAATAAAAAGGCACAAAATGGGGAAAAGGTGGAAAAAGAAATCCTGAAGAAAAGAGCTGTAACTACAGACAAAAGCATACTCAACAGAATCCAAGAGATGGAAGAGAGAATCTCTGGAGTGGAAGTTTCAATAGCAGAAATAGATACATCAGTCAAAGAAAACACTAAAACCAAAAAAGCCATAACACAAAACATTCAGGAAATTTGGGACATCATCAAAAGACCTAACCTGAGAATATTAGTAATAGAAGAAGGAGAAGAATAACAGCTCAAAGACACAGATAATGTATTCAATAAAATCATAAAAGAAAACTTTCCAAACTTAAAGAAGGAGATGCCTATAAAGATACAAGAAGCTTACAGAACACCAGATAGATTTGACTCCCACAAAAGTCTGCTTGCCACATAATAATAAAGCCACAAAACATAGAAAAAATTTAAGAACTGCAAAAGAAAAGGGCCAACTTACCTATAAAGGCAGACCCATCAGAATAACACCTGGCTATTCAATGGAAAAGATGAAAGCAAGAAGATCTTGGCCAGAAGTTATACAGACACTGAAAGAGCATGGCTGCCAACCTAGACTACTGTACCCAGCAAAACTATCAATCACCATAGATGGAGTAAACAAGATATTGCATGACAAAATCAGATTTAAACACTACCTATCTACAAATCCCGTGCTTCAGAAAGCATTAGAGGGAAAACTCCAACCTAAGTATCCCAAATACACTCATGAAACCACAAACAAACAATAACCCCACTGAAGAAAAACCCAGAGAAAGGAAATACATACAAGCTACCACCAAAAAGAATAGGAAATGTCAATCAGTGGTCACTAATATCCCTTAATATTAATGGACACAATTCACCTATAAAAAGACACACACTAACACAATGGATACAAAAACAGAAGACATCCTTCTGCTGCATACAAGAAACACATCTCAACTTTAATGACAGACACAGGCTCAGAGTAAAGGATTGGGAAAAGATTTTCCAAGCAATGACCCTAAGAAACAAGCTGCGGTTGCCATCCTAATATCGAACAAAGTAGACTTTAAACTAAAATCAATTAAAAGAGACCAGGATGGACATTACTTATTCATCTCAGGAAAAATTGGTCAAGATGAGATTTTAATCCTGAATATTTATGCCCCTAATATAAGGGCATCTATCTATGTAAAAGAAACAATACTAAAACTCAAATCTCACATCAACTCTCAAACCCTAATAGTGTGAGACCTCAACACCCCACTTTCACCCTTGGATAGGTCAACCAGACAGAGACTCAACAGAGAAATAAGAAGTCTAACAGAGGTTATGATGCAAATGGATTTAATAGATATTTAAAGAAGCTTCTACCCAAACACAAAGGAATATATATATTCCTCAGGACCACATGCAACTTTCTCTAAAATTGACCACATAATTGGTCATAAAGCAAATATCAATAGATACAAAAAATGAAAATAGTCCCTTGTATCATATTAGACCCCCAGGGCCTAAAGTTAGAGTTCAACACTAACTCTAGCAAAACAACACTAACAAAAATCACAGAAAGCCTACCAATTCATGGAAACTAATCATCACTCAACTGAACCACCTCTGGATCAAGGAAGAAATTAAAAAAGAAATCAAAGACTTCCTATAATTTAACGAAAATTAATCCACAAAGTACCCAAACTTGTGGGACACAATGAAGGCAGTCTTGAGAGAAAAATTTATAGCACTAGATGCCTATAAGAAAAACCTAGAGAAATTCCACATTGGAGAACTATCAGCACAGCTGAAAGCCTTAGAATAATTAGAAGCAAACTCACCTAGAAGGAATAGATGGCGGGAAATATTCAAACTTAGAGCTGAAATTAATACAACTGAAACAAAAAGAACATTACAAAGAATCAATGAATAAAAGAGTTGGTTCTTTGAGAAAGTCAACAAGATAGATAAACCCTTATCCAGACTAACCAAAAAGCAGAGAGTATCCAAATCAACAAAATCAGAAATGAAAAGGGGGACATAGCAACAGACCTCCATGAAATCCAGAAAATTTTCAGGTCATACTTTGAAAATCTATACTCCAAAAAATGGAAAACCTAGAAGAAGTGGATAGATTTCTGGATGGGTACCATTTACCAAAATTAAATTAAGATCAGATTAAATATGTAAATAGATCTATAACCCTAAAGGAAATTGAAGCAGTAATTAAAACCTTCCCCCCCAAAGAAAAAAAGCCCAGGTCTAGATGGTTTCAGTGCAGAGTTCTACCAGACATTCAAAGATGAGCTAATACCAATACTCCTCAAACTGTTTCACACAGTAGAAATTGAAGGAATATTGCCAAACACTTTTCATGAGGCCACAACTACCTTAATACCCAAGCCACTTAAAGACACATCAAAGAAGTAGAATTACAGACCAATTTCCCTCATGAATATTGATGCTAAAATTTTCAACAAAATTCTGGCAAACCGTATGCAACAACATATAAGAAATATCATCCACCATGATCAAGTAGGCTTCATCCCAGAAATGCAGGGATGGTTCAACATACGAAAAACCGTAAATGTCATCCATCATATAAAAAAACTGAAGGAAAAAACCCACATGATGATATCTTTAGATAATAAAAAAGCCTTTGACAAAATCCAACACTCTTTTATAATAAAAATCCTGGAGAGAACAGGAATATAGGGAAAATATTTAAATGTAGTAAAAGTGATTTACAAGAAGCCAACAGCCAACATCAAGCTTAATGGCGAAAAACTCAAAGCAATCCTACTAAAATCAGGAACTAGACAAGGCTGTCCTCTCACCCTTATCTATTCTTCATAGGTCTCGAAAATTTAGCTAAAGCCAGAAGAGAACAAAAGGAGATTAAGGCGATACAAATAAGAAAAGAAGTGAAACTATCTCTATTTGCAGATGATATGATTGTATACATAAGTGACCCACAAAATTCTACCAGGGAACTTCTATAGCTGATAAACAACTTCAGCAATATAAAAGGATACAAGATTAACTCAAAGAAATCACTAGCCCTCCTATACACTAAAGATAAAAGGGCTGAAAAAGAAATAAGGGAAACATCATCATTTATAATAGCCAAAAATAGCATTAAATACCTTGGAGTAACTATAACCAAAGAAGTAACAGATCTATTTGACAAAAACTTTAAATCACTGAAGAACGAAATTGAAGAGGATATCAGAAAATGGAAAAATCTCCCATGTTCCTGGATAGGTACGATCAACATACTAAAAATGGCAATTCTACCAAAAGCAATCTACAGATTCAATGCGCTTCCCATCAAAATCCCAACACAATTTTTTACAGACCTTGAAAGAACAATACATAATTTCATTTGGAATAATAGAAAAGCCAGGATTGCCAAAACAATTTAGCTCAATGAAAGAACCTCAGGAGGCATGACCATCCCTGACTTCAAGTTATACTATAGAGCTACAATAATAAAAACAGCCTAGTACTGGCATAAAAGCAGACATGTGGATCAATGAAATGGAACTGAAGATCCTGACATAAATCCAAAAACCTATGAATACCCGATCTTTGACAAGGAGGCCCAAAATACCCAGTGGAAAAAAGATAGTATCTTTAACAAATTGTGTTGCCATAGCTGGATGGTAGTGTGTAGAAAAATGCAAATAGATTGAAGCCTATCACCCTGCACAAAACTCAAATTCAAGTGTATCAAAGACCTCAACATAAGCCCAGCCACACTGAACCTGACTAACACATTGGCACAGGTGACCACTTTCTAAATATAACACCGGTAGCACAGACACTAAGAACAACAATCAATAAATGGGACCCCCTGAAACTGAGAAGCTTCTGTAAAGCCAAGGACACAGTCAATATGACAAAGCGACAGCCTACAGAATGGGAAAAGATTTTCATGAACCCTACAAGTGACAGAGGACTGATCTCTAAAATATATAGAGAACTCACTAAACTAGAGCCCAAAACCTTGAATAACCCAATCAAAAAATGAGGCTCAGAACTAAAAAGGGAATTCTCCACAGAAGAATTATGAATGCCTGAAAGACTCTTAAAAAAGTGCTTAACATCTTTAGCCATCAGAGAAATGCAAATCAAAACAACTTTGAGATACCACCTTACACCTGTCAGATTGGCTAAGATAAAAGATACAGATGACAGCCTATGCTGGAGAGGTTGGGGAGCAAGGGGACACTGCTCCATTGTTGGTTTGAGTGTAAGCTTGTTCTGCCACTCTTGAATGCAGTATGGTGATTTCTCAGAAAACTGGGAGTCAGTCTCCCCAAAGACCCAGCAATACCATTACTGGGCATATACCCTAAAGATGCACATTCACCCTCCAAAGGCATTAGCTCAACTATGTTCATAGCAGCATTATTCATAATAGCAAGAACCTGGAAGCAACTTAGATGCCCCTCAACTGAGGAATGGATTAACAAACTATGGTACATTTACACAATGGAGGACTTCTCAGCCATGAGAAAAAGATGATATCCAAAAATTTGCAGGCAAATGGATGGATTTGGAGAATATCCTTCTGAGTGAGGTCTCACAAACTCAGAAAGATCAACAGGGAATGTATTCACTCATTGGTGGACTTTAAACAAAAAAAGCTTAGAATGTCCAAGCTGCAAATCACAACCACTGAACAGCTTGGGATCTGAAACTCCTTGGACTGGCACCTTGGAGCCCATTCCCTCCAGAGAAACACCTGAGTCAGTCTTGATGTGGGGGTGAAGAAAGCAGATCTGTCTGGAGTGAATGTTGAACTAAGCCATTTTGGGACCTTGAGACCTCCTGGTTTTGCTTGGGAGGAGATGGACTGATGGAGAGAAGAGTGAGTGACTGGGAGGCGCGGGATGGGGAAGGGAGCCTGAATAAGGGGATGCATGGATAAAAAAAATATGACTTTTTTCACAATAAAAAATTTAATTATAAAAAAACAAATATTTGATCTGTATCTGAACATAGATGCATATTTATAAACATATACACATACATATATTTTTCTGGAACCTACATGTATTTGCCTTCTTTTCTCTTTATTACAAGAGGAGTTATTTGTCTCGAAAGAAGTGTGCCTGTTTTGAATAATGATTCACTCACCTCAGTGGATTATAAATCATCATTTTCCTTTTCAGTGTGCCTCTGAATGGCTCCCTTTTTTATTCCAGAAATAGGAAGATATTTAGACAGAGACTTTAGTCCATCAGCATTAAAATCATGTGAATCTCTGAAATTTTCTGGAAGGAAGAAGGTAATTACTGGGAATATATGTCAGACCTGGCCTCAAGTATCTGAGAAGTTCTTTAAGTATCTAAAACAGCCCACTATTAGACAGGCAAAAGGCATGGGCTAAGGGCCCATTACCATTCCTGTTACTTAATTATGTGTTTCACATAACAGCAGCAATGGACCCCGAGTCCCACTCAGATGGTTCCCTCATTGAGCGAGGACAATGAATATTTCTTCTAGATTGAAAGGTAACTCTAGTCCCGGGGACGGATACGACAGGGAGAGGGAGTGGATTAAACTCTGGAGGAAAAGACGCATGTGAGAAGATGCAAAGACCTTAACAGGGGTGAGCGGATGCAGGTGCCCCTGTGCAGCACATGCGCAGTAGTGACAACGCTGCGCTGTGGGCAGGATTCCTATGTAAGTCACTTGCTCGGCTTTGTAACTTTTATAGCACCTCTCTGTTTTTCATAACGTCTTGTTGTAGGTCTTAAGTTTACACAGCCAAATTATTTTTTAAAAGATAAAGGAAAAATTGAAATAGTCACCATAACAGTCTTTTAGAAAATGGATTTCTGTCTCAGGAAAATGAGGTCCAGTGCTGTTGGATTGGTGTACCCCTTTCAGCGGTCAGCCTCTGAGGCTAGATAGGGACTTCCTTGTGGCTGCAATTTGTGTTCCCTAAAAATGATTTTCAGCTCACTGTTGCCTTTCTTGCCGTTTTGGGTGTGAGCCCCTCTAACTAATGGCTGAACCATTTTTTTTCTTCCTATGCACCACAAGCTTTCCATTACAGGGAAATTATTTCATACATTTCAACTATTAATTGAAGCAGGATGCATGGCCTCAATTGCCAGCTCTTCTTTGAAACTCCAAGCTTTAGATTCTTACACAACCCACTGACCTGAGGACTTCAGCAGGTCCAGATCGTCTGCTCTCGAATTCATCTCCTGGTATTGAACTTGATGTATCAAAATCTCTCCTCTTGAGGAAACTGACAACAGAGGTCTTGGGTTATTGATCATTAAAAAAACCATGTGTCCTCCATCTGAGCCTTTCACCAGCCATTAGAATACTCTCAGTCTTTAGCTATGGTGTTGCTTTCAACCAGCCTGCTTGCATGAGATAGACCACGATCTGTCATGTTCTAACAACCCATTTTCTTACCAAGGAAGACAACATTCCTCTGTCATTGAGTGAAAGTTTATTCTCTTCCCTCTGTTCTCATTATAAATCCCTTTCCATTTTTCATCTGAGGTATTCTTGTCAATGACATGGTCCTTCTCGAACCTTTCATGCATACTCTTTTTCTTTCTTTTAAAAATTCATCTATTTATCTTACATCCTGACGGCCAGTTGTCCTCCACCATCCTCACCTCTCTCTCCCCTATTGCCCCTCCCACTCTCAGTCCCCACCTCTGTCTCCTTCCAGGAAAGGGCAGGTCCTACGAGTATCAACAAAACATGGCATATCAAGTTGCAGTAAGGTCAAGTGTCTTCCTATATATTAAACCCAGGCAGTGACCCGGCATGAGGAGTAGGGTCTCAAAAGCCAGCAAAGTAGTCAGAAACAGCTTCTGTTCCCACTGCTTGGTCCCCCAGAGGCCCAAACATACATCATGCAGGCTCTTGCTGAAAGGTCTTTCATACAGCTTGGCCCCTTCACTTCCCTCACTGCTTCTGTACTGACCAGGCCTCCTATATCCTCAGATACAAGGGTTTCACAACTTGTTCCTTCCCTCTACACCAGCCTGGCTAGCAGCTTCTCTTCAGTTCTTCTTCACTTGAGGATGATGTCATCCCTTTTACCTCCCCATGCTTGCACATGCCCTTCTTCTCTGCAATGGTTCTTGCCTAGTTATCTGGTCCATCATCAAAATCTGTCCCAAAGGCTTCACAGAAGCTTTCCGCCCTATTTTTAACATCAGACCATCTCTCCCTTCTTTGTGCCACTTTGTTTCTTATTCATATTAATAGAATGTTATATTGCCGTGTATCTATGTTTTACTAGGCCTAAAGTTCCATTAAACAAACCATTTTATTATTTTTTCTTTACTTTTAGATCCTAGCACATTATTTGATAGAATAATACAATTTTACATTAAGGCTGTTATAGTTAGAGAAAATTCAATATGAACAAACCTTCATTTTAAATCATAAATTGTATATTCATTCTAAACTACCAGTTTCATCAATTAACTACTCCAGTCAAACACATAGAATGCAGAACACATTACGATAGCCAGGTCCCTCCCACCCCCAGAGGAAATTTTGCTCCTTATATTCTGAGGAACTCTTCAAACCTCTTACAACTCCCTGCTTTCAGGTCACTTTACACTTGAGTAATTTATTTATTTAGTAATAATTAGTCCAAGACCCCATAATCCTTCAGATGTGTTAGAGAGATCATACTTATCTCAGACCTGTAAGCCGCTGTATCTGTCTTCGCTTCAGAGTCCACAAGAGAAATGTGATGAGAAGGATCAATAGAATGGCCCCACAGATGAAGAGTGCAATGAGGGCTGAGTGACCTAAGCAAAGGAAAGCATTAAAAAAGATGATAAAGCTTCATTTCTCAAGATACATCTGGTATCTCAGTGCACCCCTCCTGTTGCCTGTGGGTCAAGATGTACGACTCTCAGCTACCTCTCCAGCACCACGTCTGCCTGCATGCCACCATGTCCTGCCATGATGATAATGGACTAAACCTTTAAAAATGTAAGCCACCACAATTAAATATGTTCTTTTATAAGAGTTGCCATGGTCATGGTAGAATAGAAACTCTAACAAGACAGAGGTCAATTTTGTCTTATACATATTTTGTTATACACTTTTAAGTGATTCCCTAGCTGCCCCAAAGCATTGGAAACCTATGGGCAGAGGTCCTGGGGATCTTAAAGGCTATCCACAACAAACATCTACTGAGCATTTGTGGTGTGCAAGGAAGTGTTATGGACTTCCGGATATAGTGGCAAATGCTGATTCTGGCCCCCACAGATCAGAATCACAGAGGATGCTGTGGCTATAAGAATAAGTCAGTGAGCAGAAGAGGATGGGAAGAGCTGGGAGAGGAAGGAGGCTGGAGTGTTTAGTGTGGTGAACACGGTAAGCCTCATCCACCATAAGAGTGCTTAACTAAATTTCAGAATGGAGTGCAAGGTTTTCACAATAATGTGATACAGGGAGGGAAGCTTGAAGAAGGCAGGAGCATCCTCCAAGAGGCAAGGCTGGCAAAGAAAGTCTGCAGCAGCATGAAGACAGGTGCGAAGGGCCTGAGGTGGACGAGACAGACAGAGGAAACCCACGCGGTAGTCCCATGCTCTCAGTCTGCCTAGAGAGGAAAAGAAACAAGGAACAGCATAAACTATGCAAGATCCACCCAGCTAAGATCCAGGATCTGTTACAACCCTATTAAGAAGAGACCAGGAGGAGAAAGGCAGAAGAAGGTGTTAAGAGCTCCAGCCAAAGGCATCTGAACCTGAAGATGTGAGACAGCCAAGGTTCCAGTGAAGATGTACTGAGGGAGATACAGAAAAATGACTGGGTGGCAAGCACATTTGAAGAATAAAGCAATAAATTTGTAAATACATGGGCAGCAGAGAGAAGGAAATGGAGTACCCCTTTGAGGAGGCAGTCTTTAACTACTTTTCCACCCCATCATATCATCACTTCCTCCAGGAAGTCGTCCCCTGTGACTGTCTCCCCAGGGACTTGCCAAGACCTGCCTCTCTGGAACTCACATGTTCTCTGTGGGATTTAGCTTGTAGTAATTACATGGGGACTCTGCCTATGTGCTCAATGTCCCAAGTCTCACACTTGCTCACGGGCACCTGAGGAAAGGAGCATGTCTGGTTTCTATATTCTTGTCAGCTCAGTGCCCTCTTGTGCCTGGGGTACCACCAATGTTCAGACATTGCATTTAACAACTCCTTTGTCTCCACGAATGACAAGAATGGAGAGCCTCTGGCCCAGGCACCTGGCAGGTCTTGGCCAATGAAGGTACATCCTAGATCCTATGGAGACTGATTCCCTGTGCTGGAAAGATACTTTCTTTCTCCTTAGGCAGAGTAAGCCTCTCACTATGGGCTCCTCTAAGACCAGGTATCTCTCCAGGCATGCCAGGGCCCTTGTCCGGCCATCTTGTTTTCCAAGTCTTGCCCTGGGCTTGGTCTCAACACAGTTACATTTTTTTTTTTTTTTTTTGCTTTGTACAGAGGTTGGGGAGAGCTGGGAAGCTGGAGGCCCTGGCAGGGCTGAGGGCCTGTGCCTCTCATAATGGAGGTCAAACAAAATGAAAACCCATCTGAATTCCTACATTGGCTATGACATGGATAAGGGGGAAATATTGGATTTATTTTTATGAGTTAGTCATAACCCTAAGACCCTTAAGAGGAACTGTGTGAAGTGAATCCACCAGAAGGTTGATAAGTCAGAGCTAACTTGTAAAAATAAATCAAGTATTTTTCAACCAAATCAAACCATACCAAACCAAAACAAACCAAAACAAACAAGAAAAGAAAGGTGATAAATTCTCAGCTGCTGTCTTTGGCCACACACAGGTGTCCTGAAGCAAAACATCAGCTCTCAGAACTCCTTCTGACTCAAAGTCTTCTGAAAGGAGGGATTCTAAATAATACAGTCTCATGCTTATAAATTCCATGATATACCTGTGCTGTGCTTTGATTCTGAAGTCATTCCTATAGGAGAAAAGAGAAAGAGATTAAGTTCTGGAGGCTATGGATAAAGTAGATATCATGATTTCCTTATATAAGCCTTCAGCATGTGATCTGCATTTTCTTTCTTTTTTTTTTTTTAAAAAAAATTTATTTATAAAATAAAGTCTTTTTTATCCATGTATCCCCTTACTCCCCCTGCCTTCGCCCTCCCAAATCCTCCCAGTCAGCCTTCGGCCTCCCTCCTCCCCATCCCCCATCCTCTCCCCAAAAAGAGGTAAGAAGTCCCAAGGTGGATCAGCTCAGCATCTACCCTAGCAAGTCTGATATCCTCATCCTAATGTCAAGTCTTGGTTAGGTGTTCCTCTGGAGGGAATGGGCTCAAAAGTGCCAGTCCATGACAGAAATACAGTCTGATCCCTCCCCTTGAGGGTCCACAAACTGCCCATGCCAGTGGACAGTTGCCTATCCTTGGAGGGCCTAGTTCCTTTTCCTGATGGTTCCCCGGTGGCTGTTCTGGATTCAGTGAGCTCCCCAGAGCTACAGTCAGCCATCACTGTGGGAATTTTCCTTATAATCTCTATCTCCTTACTTATACAGACTCTCCTCCCCCTTCTCTTATCTGGACCAGGAACTCAGCCCAGTGCTCAGCCATGTATCCCTGTCTCTACCTCTATTTATTGTTGGATGTAAGTGAACTTCATTTTCTAAACTAAAGCTTGGGTCTCTCAGTCACTCATCTTTTTCACACAGAAACATAGGTTGCATGTCTGTTCTCTGTGATAGCCATTGTGCAACAGTAATTTTTTTTATCTTCCCTCTAAATAGAAACACAATGATTGTCTTCCAACCAGATGCCCTTGTTGCCAGACCAAATATGAACTCATCACATTTTAATGCCTGGCTTGTCTTTGCTACCAGAGAATCCTTCTCAGTCCAGTTGTTGACACTCACTTGGGAGGCACTGCACAGAAGCATCTTCCTTGTGCCCACAGTCACTGTGACTCCATGGTCTGGCAGGACAATCCCACAGCGCTGATTCATTCCCTCCGCACTTCACTTCATTGAGCCATATTGGCCCAGTTCCTGGACCAAACGCTGCCTCTTTAAGTGCCTTCACAGCCTGACCACAATCCAACTGCCGACATACAACCCGAGCATCATCAAGATCCCAGGAGTCATCACACACGGTCCCCCAGGAGCCTCTGTGCCAAACCTCCACACGTCCTGAACAGTCCGTATGTCCTCCTTGAAGTCTTATTTTGTCTGGAGAAAAAAACAAAAAACCAAAAACTAGAGACATCTGGTTCTTCCTGAGAAGATGAAAGGCTACAGGAGAACAGAGATTTGTTTGCTTTAAGAACTGTTTCATGTACACTGGTCAAAGTGCAGAGAGTAACAGCCATAAATGAGACATCTATATTACACTTTGCTTTCAAGCCTCAGGGACCATCCTTGGAAGGAGAGGTGGGAAGACTGTAAGGAGCCAAGGTTGGGTGTTTTCTGGACATGGAAGGACCATTTCACTCACAGCAGCTGTGGCTGTCTGCAGGAGATCAAGCCAGTCAGCATTCCAGCACAGAGAAGGGAGGGCATGATGAGTCCTCTCTAACTGAGGAACCATTGGCCGTTGATGCTCTTGGAGGATGATGAGTCAGTTTTCTTGAGGGATGTGATTCTGGGTAGGTTGGCCATGCCTCAGTAGATGGCCATATACTCATGAGTTTATGGACAGCAGATTGGACTCAATGGGTTATGAAAAAGAAAGAAAGGAAGAAGAAGGAAAGAAAGAAAAAGAGAGAGAAAGAAAGCAAAAGAGGGCATGAGGCCAGAAGGGGAGTGAGGGTATTGAATCTGAGAGGAGTTGGAGAAAGAATGGAGGAGTTGAATATGATGAAAATGTACTATATGCATATATAAAACTCTTAAAGAATTAATAAAATACATAAAAGCTAATGTGAATTTTTAAAAATTGTATGCTCACATTTTCTTCAAAAATAAAGGTATATGTCTTTTCATAAAATTGGATATATTCCATCAAATACTTGACAAATGGGACCACAAGAAACAGATAACCTCTTCACAGCAAAGGACACCATTATTATGGCGAAAATGCAGCCTACAGCACAGGAAATCAATTTTTTCTAACTATAAATCTGACAGAGGGCTAATATCTATAGTATAGAAAGAACCCAGGAAACCAAATGTCAAGGAAACAAACAAGAGACTCCTGGCCCACAGCAGACTAAGAGGTGAGTGCCACCTCACCTAGTCCAAGTGGAGACCATAGTCTCCTAAACCTAGCCAGGAGACACAGTCCTTGTAACCCCACCCCTATCCAGATCTGCCGTAAATCCAAGCAAGCAGGGAATCCCCTCCTGCAAGGTCAAACCCCCAACAAACCCAGCCTGCTGGATACCCCAACTCCAAAACCCTACCCCATTTCCAGCCCATGCCATCACATGGTGACCTCAGTGGCCTCAGTGACAACCAGAAACCCACAGACCCCTGGCCCACAGCAGACTAAGAGAATCTTGGCCCAGAGCAGACTAAGAGACTAAGAGCAGACTAAGAGATTAAGAGCAACCTCAGCGACAACCAGAAACCCAGAGACCTCTGCTCACAGCAGACTAAGAGACTAAGAGTCCCCTGGCCATCAGCAGACTAAGAAGCTAAGAGAGTTCCTCAGTTCCTATTGGATTAAAACAGCTACCTGAGACTCCAAGTATCTCAGCACCTACTGGATCAAAAGCAGCCATCTGAAACCCACAGTGTGTCAGAATTTACTGGTTTAAGAGGGGTCATTGTGACAAAGAATACACTACCTCCAAATGGAACAAGAACCGAGACTGGACCTAGAGAGGCTTCCTGACACACCCAGGACAGATTGCCCCAAAATCAGCTCTCTGAGATTCAGACAAATCCTGCAGTGAACTGAAAAAGTAATGGGCAGATGCCAGTGCAAGAATACATATAACAACATAAAGAACAACATGGCATTACCAGAAGAATCTGGTGGTTCTACTACAACATCAAGACCTGAGGATGGCAATGCAGAAGAAAATGACATGAAAAGCAACATTATGTAGATAATAGAAGCCTTAAAAGAAGGTATAAAAATTCTCTTAAAGAAATAGAAAATACAAGCAAAATTGGAAGAGATCAACAAATCCCTAAAAGAAAGTAAAGAAAACCAAGAAAAAGAAATCAAACAGGAGAAGAAAAAAAGTCAACATTTGAAAATTGAAATAGAAGCAATAAAGAAGACACCAAGTGAGGCAATGTTGGGAAATAGAAAATCTGAAGAAATTAATTAGAACTACAGATGAAAGTATAACCAACAGAATGCAAGAGATGGAAGAGAGAATCTTTGTAGTATAAGATTCAATAATGGTAATAGATATGTCAGTCAAAGAAAACACTAAAACCAAAAAAACTATAACATAAAATGTCCAGGAAATATGGGACACCATGAAAAGACCAAACCTGAGAATAACTGGAATTGAAGAAGGAGAATACTAGCTCAAAGGCACAAAAAGTATATTCAACAAAATCATAGAAAAAACTTTTCTAACCTAACAAGGAAATGCCTATAAAGATACAAGAAGCTTACAGAACACCAAGTAGACTAGGACCACCCTCCCTGTCCCCACCCCCTGCATAAAAGTCTGCTTATCACATGATAATCAAGCCACTAAACCTACAGAACAAAGAGAAAATACTAAGAGCTTCAAATAAAAAGGCCAAGTTACTTATAAAGGCATCCCTATCAGAATAACACCAGATTACTCAGTGGAAACAATGAAAGCAAAAGGTCTTAGTCATATGTTATATAGACTACTATATAGCAGCCCAGACTGCTATACCCAGCAAAACTATCAATCACCATAGATGGAAGTAAACAAGGTATTTTATGACAAAACCAGATTTAAACAATACTTATCCACAAATCTGGCCCTATAGAAAGCATTAGAGGGAAAACTACAATCTAAGGAAACCAGATACACCCACGAAACCACAAGCAATAGATAATCCCACAGAAGAAAAACTCAAAGTAGAAACACACACACACAGATGCACACACTACCAAAATAATAATAATCATTGGTCATTAATATCTCTTAATATCAATGGACTCAATTCACCTATAAAAAGATGCACCCTAACATGATAGATACAAAAATAAAATCCATTCTGCTGCATAGAAGAGGCACACCTCAACATCAAAGACAGACACAGGTTCAGAGTAAAGTATTGGGAAAAGACTTTCCAACCAAATGGTCCTAAGAAACAAGCTGGTGTAGCCATCTTAATACCAAACAAAATAGACTTCAAACTAAGATCAATTAAAAGAGACCAGAATGGACATTACTTATTAATCTCAAGAAAAAATCTACCAAGGTGAAGTCTTAATCCCTAACATTTATGCCCCTAACACAAGGGCACCTACATATGTAAAAGAAACACTGCAAAAGCTTAGATCTCACACCATAACACCACACATTAATAGTGGTAGACTTCAATACCCCATTCTCACCAATGGATAGGTCTACCAGACAGAAACTCAATAGAGAAATTAAGAAATGAAGACTTCCTAGAAGTCTATAAAAATGAGTCCATAACACCCAAACTTATGGGACACAAAGCAGTCTTAAGAAGAAAACTCATAGCACTAGATGTCTATATGGAAAACCTAGAGAAGTGTCACACTAGAGACTTTAGACACAGCTGAAAGCCTTAGGACATTTAGAAGCAAACTCACTTAGAAGGAGCAGATGGCAGGAAATAATCAACCGTAGAGCTGAAATCAATACAATTGAAACAAAGAGAAGAATACAAAGAATGAATGAAACAAAAATTCGGTTCTTTGAGGAAGTCAACAAGATAGATAAACCCTTATTCAAACTAACCAAAAGGCAACAGACACCCAGGAAATTCAGAAAATCTATATTCTACTAAATTGGTAATTCTAAAAGAAATGGACAGCTTTCTGGATAGGTACCTCTTACCAAAATTAAATCAAGACCAGATAAATGATGTAAATAGACTTGTAACCCCTAAGGAAATTGAAGCTGTTATTAAAAATCTCCCAAGTTAAAAAAAAAAAGTCCAAGGCCAGATGGTTTCAGTGCAGAAGTCTACCAGACATTCAAAAACAAGCTAATACCAATACTTCTCAAACTGTTCCACACAACAGAAACTGAAGAAATATTGCTAAACTCTTTTTATGAGGCAACAATCACCCTGATACTTAAGCCACTCACAGATGCAACAAAGAAGGAGAATTATAGCCCAATCTCCCTCATTGATGCAAAACTACTCAATAAAATACTGACAAACTGAATTCAACAACATATCAAAAAAATCATCTACCATGATCAAGTAGGCTTTATCCTAGAGATGCAGGGATGGTTCAACATATGAAAAACTGTGAAAGTCATCTATCATATAAACAACCTAAAAGAAAAAAAAACTCACATGATCAGATGTTAGATGCTGAAAAAGCCTTTGACAAAATCCAACTGTCCATGATAAAAGTCCTGGAGAGATCAGGAATACAGGGAAAATTCCTAAACATAATAAAGGCAATATACAGCAGGCCAACAGCCAACATCAAACTAAATGGACAGAAACTCAAAGCAATCCCACTAAAATCAGAGACTAGACAGGGCTGTCCTCTCTCCCCTTATCTATTCAATATAGTTCTAGAAGTTTTAACTAAAGCAATAAGCGAACAAAAGGATATTAAGGGGATGTGAATTGGAAAGGAAGAGGTCAAACTATCTCTATTTGCAGGTGATATGATTGTATACATAAGTGATTCCCAAAATTCTACCAGGGAACTCCTACAGCTGATAAACACCTTCAGCAATGTATCAGGGTACAAGATTAAAAAAAAATAGCCCTCCTATACACAAATGATAAAAGAGCTGAAAAAGAAATCAGGGAAACATCACCCTTTATAATAGCTTCAAATAGCATTAAATATCTTGGGATGATTCTAATAAAAGAAGTGAAAGACTTGTCTGACAAGAACTTTTAAGTCATTGAAGAAAGAAATTGAAGAGGATATCAGAAAACGGAAAGATCTCTCATGTTCCTGGATAGGTAGGATCACATAGTAAAAATGGCAATTCTACCAAAAGTAATCTACAGATTCAAGGCACTTCCCAACACATTTCTTTTTTTACTGGCTTTCAAAGAACAATACTCAATTTAGAATAACAGGAAACCCAGGATTACCAAAACAATTCTGTTCAATAAAAGAACTTCAGGAGGTATCACCATCCCTGACTTCAAACTATGTTTTAGAGCTACAGTAATGAAAACAGCCTGGTACTGGCATAAAAACAAACTTGTGGTTCAGTGGAATTGAAGTTCCTCACCTTAATCCACACACCTACGAACACCTGATTTTTGACAAAGAGGCCAAAAATATACACTGGAAAAGAATATAGTAACTTCAGCAAATGGTGCTGGCAAAACTAGATAGTAGTATGTAGAAGAATGCAAATAGATCCTTATGTATCATCCTGCTCAAAACTCAAATCCAAGTGGATCAAAGACCTCATCATAAACCCAGTTACACTTAATTTGACAGAAAAGAAAGTGAGAAATACCATTCAGTGCATTGGCACAGGCGACCACTTCCTAAACACAATACCAGTAGCACAGACACCAAGAACAACAATTAATAAATAGGACCTCCTGAAACTGAGAGGCTTCTGTAAGGCAAAGGACACAGCCAATAAGATAAATTGACAGCCTACAGACTGGGAAAAGATTTTCACCAATCCTAGATCTGACAGAACTTATTTCTAAAATATACAGAGAACTCAAGAAACTAGAGCCCCAAAACATAAATAACCCAATTAAAAAATGAGGTTCAGAGCTGAAAAGGGAATTCTTAACAGAAGAACTACAAATAGACGAAAGGCACTTGAAAAATTGCTCAACATCTTTAGCCATCAGAGAAATGCAAATCAAAACAACTTTGAGATACCACCTTACACCTGTCAGAATGGCTAAAATCAAAAACACAGATGACAGCCTATGCTGGAGAGGATGTGGAGCAAGGGGAGCACTCCTCCATTGCTGGTAGGAGTGTAAACTTGTACAGTCACTTTGAAAATCAGTATGGAGGTTCTTTAGAAAACTGGGAATCAATCTCCTCAATGATCCAGCAATACAACTATTGGCCATATACCCAAAGGGTGTAAATTCTCATCTCAAATGGCATTAGCTCAACTATGTTAATAGCAGCAGTATTTGTAATAGCCAGAAGCTATAACCTAGATACCCCCCAACTGAAGAATGGATTAACATTTTCACAATGGAGTACTACTCAGCAGTAAAACAAAGACATTCTAAAATTTTCAGGCAAATGAATGGATCTGGAGAGTATCATCCTGAGTGCAGTAATGCAGGCCTATAAAGATACACATGGTATGTACTCACTCATAAGTGCATTTTAGAAAAAAGGCAAAGAATATCCAGGCTGCAAACCACAACCCCTGGACCACTTGTATCAGAAGGAACTTTGGAAAGATATCCAGGATGTCTCCTGGGAAGGGAAAATAGAGAAGATCTGCTGAGTAAGTTGGGATCATAGTGGACAAAGGAGAGGTGGAAGCAAATCAATAGAGAAGAAAACAGTTGAGTGATAGGAGTAACAAAGAAGGAGAAAAAAGAGATGGCTATCTTGATAGAGGGAACCTATGTGGGGTTGGACAGAGGCAGGGTGCTAGGGAAACCTCCAAGAACCCACAGGATGTCCCTGGATAGGACTCTAACACAATAGAGGAGGAGGTATCTAAACAGGACTTTCCCTATAATCAAATGAATGACCTCTTTAATTGTCATTATAGAACCTTCATCCAGCAATGAATAGAGTTGGAAGCAGAGAACCATAGCTACACAGCAGGTTGACCCCAAATCAAGCTGAAGAGAGAGAGAAGAGAGAGTATATGAGCAAAGGGGTCAGAACCAGGAGAAGGAGACCCACAGCAAAGGCTGGCTGGAGCTATTGGGAGCTCAATGAATAAAACACAGCCACTGGGGAACCTTCAGGGAAAGAAACTAAACCCTCCAAATGTAGAATGTCATGGGCAGTATATGGAGCCTCTTGGAGTAGGATCAGACTGTATTCCTGTGCATGAACTGGCATCTTGGAGCTCATTCCCTACAGAGGAACACCTAACCCAGCTGTAATACTGGGATGAAGGAATCAGGCCTACCTCAAATGGATACACCTGAGTGAACTGACCCAA
>PVIH01004392.1:73353-141443 GCA_004025045.1 Sigmodon hispidus
AAAAAAAAAAAAAAAAAAAAAAAAAAAAAAAAAAAAAAAAAAAAAAAAAAAAAAAAAACAGGGAAAGGACTCAAACAGAGTTCTCAAGTGATAAAATTACAAATAGCTGAGAAATATTTTGAATATATTTAACACCCTAAACTATCAGGGAAATAAAAGTAAAAACTACATTAAGGTTTCATCTTATCCCAGTCTGAACAGCGCAAATAAGAAAGAAACAAAAAAACAATGACAAAAATGCTAATGTGGATTTGGAGAAATGGGAACACTCACTCACTTCTGGTTGGAGAGCTAACTGGGGCAGCCACTAAGGAAACCAGTGTGGAAGTTCCTCAAAAAACTTGAAATAGACCTACAGATCATATAACTATACCACTTGTGCATATACCCTAAGAACCCCTGTATCTTATTACAGAGATACTTAGTGCTACTCTATCACAATAACTAGGAAATGGAAACAACCTATGTGCTCGCCAATTGATGAACAGAGAATGAACATGTGTTGTGTTTACACAATGGAATATTCTTCAGCTGTTATGAAAAATGAAACTATGAAATTTGCAAGTAAATTGACGAAGCTGGAAACAATCATCCTGTGAGAGGTAAGCCAGACACAGACAGACAAAAGTCATATTTGGTCTCATATGTGGATGCTAGAGCTTTGAATCTTTAGATATGTGTATTTCATTTGGAACACCCACAGAAGTCAGGAAGCTAGAATGAGAACACAGGGGAGGGCAGGATATTTCATGGAAGGGGAGATAGACTGAAGTGGTGGAGAAGGAGAAAAGGAAATATGAAAAAGGAATGGTTAAATATGGTGGCAGATGGGAGGGCAGGGTGGAGGGAAGAGTATGAGAAGGAATAAACTGATACAAATAGACTTTTGAAAAAGTTGTGAACGCTTTCTAAAATATATACATATAAAATGAGTTTATGTGGAGTCTCATTATAATGATGTGATAATACCCCTACTAGAGACCACAAGCTAACAAATAAAACCCCAGTACCAGGCGTGGGTTATCTCTTTTTGATTTGAGGACCAGTGGGATACAATAGATCCCCATACATCACAGGTTATTGCTAGTTATTGCTATTATTCTTTGCTACTGGTCAGAATTTTATAGTGGAACCATATTGCTGAAGATACTACATACTTAACCCATAGGACATAGAGAAATCAAGTTGCTATTGTCCTAAAAGCTCCATCCCCATTAGTTAGCTCTCAAAGTGCTGGAAGGTACTAAAAAAGATTGTCTACAGTACAAGAGATCCTGGGGGGGCGGCCTCTTGATGCTAATATGTTGATGGGAAATTACAGAAACCTAATCCAGGAAGGATGACAAAGGGTATAGACCCTTCTGGAATGAAAAGATGGGTCACTCCTCTAAGAAAAGAGCCAAGACTTTCTGGGTGTTTTCTGGGGATGGAGGAAATGCAGAATGGATGGTAGAGGAAGATAATTATAATTACCAGCTAGGGCCATACGGCCAGTTGCAGAAATGAAAATTATAATTAATATGATAATATGATATAATATAACTTTCTTCTGTATTTTGTTAAAATGTGTTTGTACAGATATTTGTGTTTTATTTCCTTGATTCATTTATTATGTAATATCAGTTAAGAGATTAACAGTAGTTATTATATTCAAGTTTGAGATACTAAAATAATGTTCCTCAAGGGACATTGCCATACATTCTAAATTTAAAATACATTTGTGATTGTACTGGGATAGTTATATCATGTTAGGCATAGTTATGACCTGTTTTTCTTTCATTTGAAAATTAAGCATGACATAAGGAGATATAATTGTGTGTCAAGTTGATAAGGGGTGGATTTGTGATAAGGGATGGATTTGACTAGCCTTGGTTGTCAAATTGACTATATCTGGAGTTAACTAAAAACCCAAATGACTGAGCACATCTGTGAGAAATTTTTTCTTAATTTAATTATTTAAATTGAGAAAATCTATTTTTAATCTGATTTTTGAGGTGGAAGGATAAACCTTTAATCTAGGTCTTTTGTGGTGGGAAGATCCACCTTTAATTTAGACCACACCTTATTCTTGCAGGCTATATAAAAGACACTGAAGAAAGAAGCTTGCTGTCTCTTTGCCAGCTTCCTCTCCCTTTTGATAGCAATTCCATTTCTCACTGGCATTAGAGTCTACTTCTTTGGGATTCTGGCATATATTAAAGGCCAGCTAAGACATCCAGCTTCATAGACTGAACAAACTACTAGATGCTTGGACTTTCCATTGGTAGATAGACATTGTTGGACTAATTGGACCACAGTAAACTATTCTAACAAATGTCCTACACACACACACACACACACACACACACACACACACACACACACACACACACACTATCTGTAAGTTCTTTAGAGAAAAACCCTGATTGGCGGTGGTAATCATCAAACATAACTGGCCTATTAAGATATGTTCATTTGTGCAACAGTGGCACAAATATTATGGGAGAAACCAACCATTTTCTGATTGTACTTAAGGTCTGCTCTATAAGACAGTACCCACACTCTGCATCATTACTGGGGCCAAGAGCCTGTGGCTATATAGGTAGGAGAAAAATCTACTGCTATTTTGTTAAATAGACATATTACTAATCCAGCTCTTAATGTCCTGTTGATATACCCATAGACTAATACATATCTCAACCTTTATCAGAAAAACTTCTTGCAGTGGATGACAATTAACACCATGACCTACAACAATATGCAGAGAATAAAAGATGAGATTTTCTAAGATTATAAAAATGTCTATATTATACCCCTTCCTCAAGGCTCAGGGATCTTTGCCAATGATGCGGGGAAAAGACTAGGATCCAGAGGTGGTGGATGACTACAAGGAAGCAGTAGTTTGGGGACACAGCATATTTGTGTCCTTGAACTCATCACACTCATAACAGCATCCACAAGCTGTGCAAGCTCCAGCCAGACAAAAGTCCCAGCATGGAGGAAAAAGGTGGGTGCCAAGTTCCCATCCCTGGCTGAGGAGCTATTGACAACTTGTGGCTTCTGGGGGTGGGAAGGTCATTTATCTTTAAGAGTATAAATTCTGGTAAGACTAAGGTCTAAGATAGGACTTGTCCCCAAGAGTATTTGTGCAGCCCACATTAGACTCAGTGGTTTAGGATAATAAAAGAGGACATAAGTTTGGGGGTATGGAGGAGTAGAAATGGAATGAATATAATCAAAATACATTGTATGGAATTCTCAAAGATCTATTATAAATACTGTTTTAAAAAAGAATTATATATATATAATTTATTTGAATCATTTGAATGTAGATGACAGTGGAATGGTGTGGGCAGTTTCTGGAGCCTCTTGCAATCCGACCAGAGTCTGTTCTAGGTCCATAAACTGGCTTCTCAAAGCCCATGCATAGCAGGGAAAAACCTTTCTCAGCCTTGATACTTGTGGGGAGGGACCCAGTCCTACTTTAGCTGGATATGCCAGACCGAATTGGCTCACCTTGTGATTCCTTGCCTTCCCTGGGGGAGTGAACAGGGGAGGGGGGAGAGGGAAGGGTTGTGAAGGGGAGGGGAGAGGCTGGGGGAGGACTGGGAGAAGGGGCAAGAGGGAGCAGTAGTGGGTATGGGAAAATTTTAAATAAAAATATAACCAGAGTGCATCTCAAGAAGCTGCAAGTGAATGAAGTCAACATTGTTAATGTGGGAAGTTCAATTTTCTCACCTGGATAAAAGTGGTGTGGACAGAAATATTAGTCTCGCAGATTGAGAATAATGCATAATAACAAATAAATACTTCAGGATCAACTATTCTAATTTTTTTTTAAATATTGATGTAGCAAGATAACATTTGAAAGAAATGTGGGGAAAGGAAATTAGGCCTTCCAACAATGTAGTCATTAATTATGGATTCTCTTCTTCTGGATTTTCTTAGAGAAAGCAATAAGATAGAATATTCAAGTACAGAATGTAAAAGTCTGAAATTATGATTACTGATCTTGTATATGTATATATACATTCACAATATAGCAGTTACATACTAACTATTGTCTGGAAGTTACCCCTCTTGTTTGATGAGACCTGACAAGTAAATCCAGTGTGTGAACAGGGAAATAAAATTTTATGTTTTCTTAGAAGGCGACAATGGAGCGTGTCACAAAACAAAACAAAAACAAACAACAACAAAAGAGTCTAAACCTTTGTTTTGTTTTGAGACAGATATTTTTGTACATGCATGCGCATGCATGCATGTGGGTGTACATGTGTGTGTGTGTTTGTATGTGTGTATGTGTGTAGCAGTCTTGGCTGTCTTAATATTTGTTTTATAGGCTAGGCTGGTCTTGAACCCATAGAGATGTTCTTGGCTCTGCCTCTCAACTGCTGAGACTAACAGCATATGCCACCACTGCCTGGCTTGGCTCTATAGTTCACTCTGATATTCCAAATTAATTTTATTAAATATATACCACCACAATGAAGTGGTAGAATGGAAATTTCCTATTGACAATGAGTACTCACTGTCACAGATGATCCAGGACTCCTCAGAAGGTTTGGTGTGTCTCTGCTTCCATGGAGATGAGGGGCACTGCCATAAGGTGTCAACTCCTTTTGGACACTGCACATTATCTGTCCACATGAACCCAGATGGTGTCTTGTCTGAAGATATTGGTTTCATGGTCCCATTGTCTGCACAGCCCAGCTGACGGCACACCACCCCCACAGTGGTTGGAGACATATTGTTACTGCCAACACTGCCCCATGTACCATTGTAAAACACTTCCAAGTGACCTGTGCACTTCTCACCAGGGACTTCATTGGTCAGCCTCAGAGACATGAACTCTGCCGAAAAGAAGAATTGTGGTTTCACAACTTCTTTGAAGAAAACACCTTTTGGCTTTAACAGTCGTGACATTTCAACTCCTAGTAATTCATTAGTAACCTCTGGATAAACCATAGACCTTTGTAAAATAAAGTATTAGTTTCTACATACCATCCATCTGGAGTTTTGAACTCAGGGGATCTCTTTTGAAGACTGCTAGTGCTCTAAGACAATTATGAGATTCAAAGTCTCCTCTGAGCTCTTTTCAATGATAGAATTTGTATTTTTCTCTCTAAATTACTGTAATTTTAACCCAGAAAGTCTTATTCAATTCTTGCTTGTTTTAAATGACCCAAAAACTATGTATTTTATTTACATGGTGTGAAGTCCCATTGCCTACACGTTTTGCTCTATGCTCAAGTCAGGTCTTAGGTGCATGCACCATCTCAAGCTCTTAGGGTTGGTTTGAGATTTGAGACAATGTCTTTGCTATTTAACATTTAATGATATGCAGGTGCTAAAACTAACATTTTGTGTACATTATCTTTGGAGAAAATGCTTTTTTGACACACTACTTTGCTACAGATGCCTCTAGCAGACTGATGTTATTAAACAGGGATCAGCTGCTTCTGGTGCAGAACTGTTTCATTTCATTACTTTACTCAGTCATACTGCAATCTTCCTCAACACACTGCCACTGGGGGCGTTCTTCTGGTTTCTCAGAGTCCCTGAAGCTTGTGTACAAAGCAAGAACAATGACTTCTTTATGGTAATATTTGCTCAGTTAGCAAAGGAAAATTACTTATCTGTTTTTAAAGATTTATTTAAATATGATAATTATCTCTTTCCTTTGAAAACATTATATAGAATTCTTTTTGTCTCCTTTATTCATATTGTAACTATCAAATGTCATTGACTCCAATATCCAGATCTACATATATTTATAAAAGCACTTCACAGTTAGCAATTTTGTGATGCTCAGACCCATTTCTGTGTTTTGTTCTTTACAGTATACCAGCCAATACATGCGGTTGTAATAACATATCAAGCAAATGCTTTGAGACTCTGAGTTTGGAAATAGCTGAGCAGAATACTGAGGAACTATTTCAGGTTGGTATTCACTATTGGTTGCTCCTCAGTCGTTTGAAATGCCACTGTGACCAGGAGCTATGTGCAGAACTTACCTGAGCAAATGACACCAGCATCTTCCTTGTGCCTACAATTATGGCGTCCCCAACCATGTGAATGACATTGCCAAATATGAGTTTCTTTGCCACTGCAGTTGATCTCGTCTAACCAGATGTTCCCTGTTCCTTCTTTAAAGTAAGCAGAACCAGTGGCATTAATAGCCACACCACAGTCCAGCTGTTTGCACACCACATTGGCGTCAATTAGATCCCAGCTGTCATCACAGATGGTGCCCCAGGAGCCCTCATGATAGACTTCTACTCTCCCAGCACAGCGACTGCCTCCACCTACTAAACGAAGTTGGCCGCTTGCTGCAAGGAGAAACGAAGATAACAATAAAGTGCATTTTAAAAGAATTCAGATCATTCTTATAGATTGATCACAAATTCTTACCTATGCAGGGAACATCACTTTCTTCTGGAATGGTAGACCTTGTTGTTTGGACTGAAGATGATGAGCCACATGGCTGCAGTGTCTGCGATTGGTTTCCTGAAAAGACCCAAAATTTCAGGCATGTGAGGTCAAAAGGTTATGGTGAAGAATGAGGGTCAGATGGAGAGTCATACAAATGATTTGAGGAAAAAAATTTAGCTTTATATAGAGAAAAGAGAAAGGTGACGTGTCACAAAGAAAGGAGGAGCTAGAAAGGCTACCTGGAAGTGAAACATGATTTTAGACAGTGGAGACTATAGTAAGCCAGTGGTTCTCAACATGTGGGTCGTGACCTCTGGGGGGGGGTCGAACAATCTTTTCACAGGGGTCACATATCAGATATCCTGCATATCAGATATTTACATTATGATTTCTAATAGTGGCAAAATTATACTTATGAAGTAGCAGAGAAATAATTTTATGCTTGAGGGTTATCATAACATGAGATTCTAAATGATTGCAGCATTAAGAAGGTTGAAAATCATTTCAGAAAACACTAGACAGCAACGAGGTTGGTGAGGATTAGGTTCACTTACTTTCTAATAGGACAAGTGAAGTTACTGTTGAAGCACACATCTCATGCACCCCCCAGATAGACCATCCCCCTTTCTTCTGCTTCATCCTTGTCTGCCTCACGCCCATCTAAAGCACAACACCGTGGAGAGGCCCATCATTGGCTCTGCCCTCCATTCTCTCACCTGAGCATATTACAGAAGCCACCTGCCCGCCAGAGCACGTAGGTGCACCCAGAGCAGTCATGAGGCAATCCCCTATGTGTTGCTCAGTCCCGGAGCAGTGGAACATGTGCCTCCAGACCTGACCAGTTCCTTTCCCAAAATGCGCTTCTCCTGGAGTAGAAAGAGCAACTCCACATTTAAGCTGCTGACATAAGACATGGGCATCTTCAATGTCCCAGTGAGAGTTGCAGAGGGGTCCCCAGGCTCCAAGCACCTTGATCTCCACTCTTCCCTCGCAGGAGGACTTGCCATCTGCCAGGCGGATTTCTGTGTTTCCTGAAAGGAGATGGAGCTTTAGAAAAGTCATCTGTGACTCCCTAACCCCATCTTCTTCACAGCACAGAAGCCAATTGAAGACATTTTCTCCGTCTTACGTGAGCAGACTACGCTGACATCCCTGCTGTGGCTACAAGTTTCTTCTACAGGGGGCGCCACTGAGCACAGGGAAAGATGGGACTCATTCCCATTACACTGGAATTCTTCGGCCCAGACCTGTCCACTTCCTTCTCCAAAATGTGCTCCCCCTAGGATGGAGACGACTGTTCCACATTGTAATTCTCTGCACACCACACTGGCAGCTTCCAGGGACAAGTCAAAATCACAGACGGAGCCCCACACGTCGCTATGTTTCACTTCTACACGACCGGAGCATGGAATTTCCCCTCCAACTAATCTGGGTTCCCTGTGACCTGAAAAATAATAGTGTTTTGTGAGAGATACAATTTCCACATTTTCACTAATGGTAGGACTAGGTGCACGGTGAGTTCTCGGCGATTTTCCACAGGACACCTCCAGGATTATCTTTCTAGATGGAGCATAGTAAATTGAGGATCTCACATTTCTCATTGGATTTGTCCTCAGAAAATTCTAGAGCTTTGGTTTTTGACGAAAACCAAGAGAAGAGCTGCTCTTTTCTTCTAGCATGTCACCTGCATTTATTCACAACACACAGTTTGTTCCCTGGCTACCAGCTAACCGCTTGCTGCAGTCCAATGTCTTTGCCAGCCTCAACAACTGTCCAGAGGTTGTCAGCACATTTCCGTTTTGAACACTGAATGAACACCAGACGTTTGAAAGAACCCGCTACACTTGCTGTCTGTGACTTTGCAGTCCTCTTGCCATTCCTTTCTGACAGGGCTTTATCACATGCGCCATAGAAAAACAGACTGACTACTCTGCCTCTCACCACACAGCGCTGCCAGCAGAGCAGCAGCACTACGTGAGGCTCCAGACCTGTGGCTCCAGGACCAAGGGAGAAAACAAACCTGTATGTCACTAGTGTAGCTGGGCTTTAGAATGTAAACAAAAGAGATGCCAAGTGACAAGAAATGGAACTCATATCGGAATGTGCCCCTTGTCAGGTCAGGAGGCTTAACCAAGACAAAAGGGAGGGTTTCCTTAAACACCTAGGAACCATCTCAGCTTCTTGAAAACACAAACTTCTTGACATTCCCTTCTTTTAAAAAGTGCATCTGGGACTGGGCCTCCTAAACAGCATAAATCCTTTACAGACATCGGTGAGAATCTTTGATGCAACCTGCAGCATGGTACAAGTGGACGGCAGACAAACCTTGCAATGTTCTTGCTCTGTTTCTTTTCCGATCATAATGCCTTTTACCTTATAATAAAATATCTCCGAAAATGTGCCAGAACACATTTTCTGCATTAGAACACAACTAGTATGTCTTAGCTTGCCAAAATTTCACCACTAAAGTGAAATTCTATTCAGATGTGAGATGAAAAAAAATCCACCTGCTTCTAAATGCAGATGAAATTTAAAGCATTCAATGCTATACACAAAATAATCAATGATTTTTGAATTGGAAAGTTCGTAACTTCTTGATGAGTTGAGAAGACATCATGGCTACTATGTATATGATCCTCTTAGACAGTGCCTCATCTTTAAGTCAGGGCAGTTTTTGAGATCAACACAAACTAGGCTTCTTGTAGCTTCTGGATTACTTATGTGTAACCATTTCAAATGACATAAAATACAACCAGAGGAAAGATGTGTGCTGTCAGTCTGAACTCGGGTCCTGTGAGTATGTGGAAAGTGGTTTATCTACTTAACCATCTCCTCAGAACCCCCCAATACATTTTCAGTCAAAAGATAATTTATAGTCTGTCCATATATTATATATGCATAACACAGACATATAATAATATGTGTCAAATACATTACTCCTTTCAGAAAAATAGTGCAATAATTTATTTTTAAAATAAATCCCAATTCTGTGATTAGTACAAGCAACACACCTTCATACCCTGACTCATAAGGTTGAAAAAAAAGCATAAAAAGTAAGACATAGCAGGGTGATGGTGGGGCACGCCTCTAATCTCAGCACTCAAGAGTCAGAGGCAGGTGGATCTCTGTGAGTTTGAGGCCAACATGGTCTATAGAGCTAATTCAAAAACAGTCAGGGTTACACATAGAAACCATATCTTGAAAAGCAATCACTAAACAACTAAAGGAAATGATGGACACAGTATCTATAGCATCCTTGGAATTAAGCTGCTTCTTAACAAAGGACTTTGGTCTTACCTGAGCAGGTAACTTGGGCTTCTTCGAAGATGTCACAGGAAAGGCCGCCCCACTGCCACTTTTTACATTGCCAAAAAGAAGTTTCATTTCCAGAACAAGTGCCAGGAAAGAGCCATGTATCTGGCGCCTTACTTTTGGAGTAGACTTTAGAATGTGTTTGGAGTGCAGATCCACATCCAAGTTGTCTACAGACTACATCAGCATCTTTCAGGGTCCAGCCTCGGCTACACATCTTTCCTATCAGTTTCTGAATCTCTACCTCCACAATCCCAGCACAGCGACTGCCTCCACCTACAAGTCTCAGTTCCAGATCTGACCCATCTGCAGAAGAAACATAAGTACAAACTGAAGGAACCTGGGAGACAATGCTTCCTGAAATACATCATTCTCCATGCCTTCCCAGATACCAAGGCACTGAAAATTATCACTTACTTACTCTCTGTTGTCTGATTGCGTATTTCTAGGCATTACTAAAGCTTGAACCTAGGCTCTTACATAAGCTAGACAAGGACTGTATACCTGATGTCTCCTTTTACTTTTGATTTACGTTTTGAGATGGCATCTTGGCAAGTTGCCCGAAATGTATTTGAATATGCCATCTTTGGCCCTAGCCTTTCTCCTGAGTAATTTAACCAACATACCCAATTTTGAAGGACCTATTTCTTGAAGCTTTAATAAACAAATGTGGACCATGAATTCTATTATAAATGGTATATAGTTCCAAAGACTGAAGTGTTACACACACACACACACACACACACACAAACACACCATTCATCTTAATCCCTTAAAATGCTAACTCTCTGAGCTCCACATAGATTTACAATTCAAGATATGGACCTAAATAGTACTCCCAGTAACACAGAGACTGGAGCCAAGCATCCCTCCTATGAAGAATGGAATTCCCAGCATTGAATTAGTGATGTCTACTACTCACAACTCACATTTATTCCTATTTCTAATCAATACAAGTGCTTCCTTCTTTGATTTTCTTTTTGTTTAACTTACCAGAACATGTCACACCAGCATCTTCTTTGTGATTACAGTAATGCTTTCCCCATTCCTGGTGTTTACAGTCCCAAAGAGTCGATTCATCTCCTTTGCAGGACACACTGTCAAGCCAAATTGGTCCAGATCCTTCACTGGCATTAACACGACCAATGGCAGCGATAGCAGTTGGACATCCCAGTTGTTTACACACGACGGAAGCATCGTGTCTATCCCAGCTATCATCACACACAGTCCCCCATTCTCCTTGGAATTTCACTTCCAATCTTCCAGAGCATTTGGAGGCTCCATCCACCACTCTCAGGCTCAGATCTGCTCCCTCTATAATAATAACAAGAAACAACAAGGGAGTGAAAGAAAATAAGGAGAATGTGTTCAAAAGTAGATCTAGCTGAGTTAAAGAGATGGGTAGAAACATGGACAGAGGCAGTTACTCTACAGCACCATTTCAAGTCCATTGTAAGTTCATTGCATAGAAGTGCACTAAATAAGGGTTTTTGTTTGTTTGTTTTTGTTTTTAAGCACACAGTACTTACTTTGGAAAGTGTCTTTGAGATTTGTTCAGAATCTGTGTTGCTTCTGTTTGCTCACCACAGTTGATATTAAAATTGTTTTTCTTGTTGTGATACATCTTCACCTTGAACTTCAGTTTGTGTAAATATTTGGTATCTGCGTTCACTGTTATTCACGTGATCTGTCTGCGTTACCCTGCTTGTACTGTGTACCCGGCCTCTTTGTGAGCACCTGTGGTGACCTGAATGAGTTTGATCCTACCCCTACATGTTTGAACATGGTCTCCAGTTAATGGCACTGTTCGCTAGGCTTGGGAGGCATGACCTTTCTCGAGGAAGTATGCTGGGGGTGGAGTTGAGGTTTAAAAATCATTGCATCACTCTGAATTCCCTCTCTACATCCCTCTGGACACTTGAGTCCAAATAAACCATTCCTTCTATATGTTACCTTGGTAACTGTGTCTTACTACAGCAATAGCAAAGTAACTGTAAGTATACTTCTTAGTTTTAAGGCAGAGCAGTGGGGAAAAGGCCTGAGGTAGTTTCACTCACTTCCCACAATCAACACCCATTAAAGAAGCATCCTTGATACTGAAGCCGAGACTATGATAAACACAGCTGACAGCCTGGGTCTCTGTGGTGTATTATCATCACCATTCTGAGGAAGTGCTTGTATGGGACTAGCTCGGGCCTTTGTGAGGTACTGATATATTGGCATGTTTGCTTTTATTACTGAATTCTATGAATTTGAGCTAATGGTTTGGGAAGGAGCAGGTAGAGGTGGCTAAAAAGGATGATGATAGAGAATAAGGAGGAGTGTGGTTTGTTTTTAAACCAATATTAGAAAGACAAATAGTGAATGTTATTTCAGTTGTGGTTCACAGATTTTACATAGATACATAAAATTATGTATTTGTGATATTTCTATATTTGGATCTCTATTATCTCATTTATGTATCACCTCTCTATCATCTGCTATCTATCTACCTACTACCTTTGGGGATCAAGGGAAGGGACCAGATTTTGTAGATTAGAGTGACAGGCAGTTGTGAGTTACTATATGCGTGCTGAGAATTGAACTCCAGTCCTCTGCAGAAGCATAAGGACTCCCTTAACCACCAAGCCATCTCTTAAGCACCTCTCCGGCCCCCCTACAACTATTTCAATTTCTTGATTTCAGTTAGAGAACCCACCAATATTAGAGCTGGGACCCCAAGTAAAATAGTAATGAGCTGATGGAGGCTGACCAAACTTTATTAAATTGCCAAGGACTTGGGCGTACAATCCTGTTACCTTTTTTTCTGTCTGCCACAGAGAATAGAAAGTCTGGAGTCATCCTTACCTATGCAGATCACTCCAACATCCTCGGCATGATCACAGTTATGTTTTCCCCATGCTCCGTGTTTGCAGTCCCAGAGAGCTGACTCATTTCCATTGCATGCCAGATCATCAAGCCAGATTGGTCCAGAACCAGCTCCAAATTTAGCTGAGCCAGAGAAACTAATAGCACTTCCACATCCAAGTTGTTTACATATCACAGAGGCATGATCTTTGCTGAAGTTGTCATCGCACACCGTTCCCCACTTTCCCTGGAACTTCACTTCCACTCTTCCTAAACACCGGCTAGCCCCACTGCTCACCAGTTTCATCTCCAAATTGGATCCATCTAGAGAAAAAAATCCAGGTTAGGAAGTGAAGTCCATTCATAAGCAATTAATCATTTAGGGTTTCCTGGATGCTTGGAATTTGATACTATTGTTAAAAAATAGTGTTTGGCTTTTAGATACCGTTCATCTCCACAAATTGGAGAATTTTGGCTTGCTAAAATCCAATGAACAATAAGGATTAATCTCTACATCTACTTTCCAAGGAAATTGTTTTATAGATCAAAATACTCTTTGGTATAGAAAGGATCAATATGACTCATTATATGCACACATGCATGCAGAAAGAATGGCTTTCTAATCAAGTTTTTGAAAATGTCAAAATGGTCATTTACTGAATGCTTAGATTCTTTATTTTAATCTCTTCATTGTAAAAGAGTTCTGAGAATGAATAATTGATGTTGAATTTGAAATTGGAAAATAAGACAAAGCAAAGATTAAAATGCCCAAATAAACATGTTTAACAGTTTGTAAAACATTATGTGCCATCAAGCTCTTAAAAATTATGAAAAAATAATTTATTTCAATTTTGTAAATCAAAGTTTGTTTTTCCCAAGGCTTTTACTATCATTTTCAGCAAAAAGAGGAGGTTTTGTTTTTGTTTCTTTACACTAAAATATGTTTTTTATGTCACAAGTTTCTGAGAGGAATAAAATACATGAAGAAAGGAGACTTTGGTTGAAGAAGGTGCAGTTGGATAAAGGTTTAGAAGCATTTTCTTGAACAAAAAATTAAATTTTATGAGTTGTAAGCTCCAACCAAAGACCCCAGTTTAGCAAGCTTTGTTTTTACTATGGGTAATTAGTAATAATAAGTAATAAGGATAAGAGGTCACAATCAAAGTATATATAAACACATCCCATGCCATATTCTTCACATACACATTTGAGCATTGCATGTTATCATCCTTAGCCCACTTCATGGATCAGCAACCTGAGACTTAGTAGTTGGATACAGCACAAATCATCTAGAAGGAACCATGAAGCCGAGCTATGAGTAGCACAGAGGTTGGGGGAGTGGCCTGGCACTGGTTTTCTGTTGATTAGAGTACTGCCATCTCCCAAGATGTGGATTCTGCAGACTAAGCAGGAATTAGTCTGAAGGATCTCACAAATACAGAGAGCAGATCCCTGTGAAACCAGCAACTCCTCAAGCGGTTATTGGTTCCTTTTCTCTTATTAGATTCTAGTTGCACCTTTAACTTTATAAACTTCAAAAAGCAAGTTTAATTTCACTCTTCATTATGTAAGAAAATAAGAGCAGAGGGTACTACACTGAAGCCATAGCTGAATATCAGCTCCATATACAGGTAAGAGTCTGAAAAGATTTCTGGTGGTTTTGAAATTTGTTGAAAATGTTACTTTTGTTTTCCATCATAAAGATAAATAATTTAAAAGGAGGAGGAGGAGATGAAGATGGTAGAGTCAATGTGGTTATGAAAGATGGGAGTCCATGAAGAAATTAACATTTTCAGCACTTGTTATGTACCAGCGTGCAAAGAGCTCTGCAATTGTCTTACTGTTGAGTTATCAGAAACTTAGAAAGATTAAGTAATTTGCATGAAATCACAGCATCAGTGGATGATTGTGCTAGATTTTTTTTCCATGAGAAGGGCACTATGAGTTGAGTCAAAAATACATGCATGGGATTTGCTTTGACGTCTGTAAACCTTACCTGAGCAGGTCACTCCAACATCTTGCTCGTGGGTGCAATTATGCTTCCCCCAGCCCTCATGTTTGCAATCCCAGAGAGCTGACTCATTCCCTGAACAAGAAACCTTGTCCATCCAGATGTTCCCAGAGCCTGCAGTGAAGTTAGCCCATCCAAGGGCTTTAACCGAAGTTGGGCATCCTAGTTGCTGGCAAACTACAGAAAGCTCGTTTGTGCCCCAGCCATTCCTGCACACTGTTCCCCACTGCTCATGGATCTTCAGCTCCACTCTGCCACTACATTTGTCCTCACCACCGCTTAGTCTCAGTTCCTTTTGCATTCCTCCTGCAACAACAATTTCACACAGCAGATGATAGTCAAAAAGAGCACAGGAGGTGTCTTCAGATTACTTACATACCATTTAGAGTTAGAATTGAGACTCATCCTGACCTCACTCTCTCACAATAGGAGAATACTATTTTATAGCATCCAGATAGATTTATTAGTATCACAGGCTTCAAGAAGAACAAGGCAAAACTGGGAAAGCACAGTAATATATGGGACTTTAATTGTATGCCTGGGTTTCCTTAACAGTGAGAATTTGTACCTTCTAAAATAAGAAGCGCAATGTTACAGGATGAACTACATGTATTTCTTCCTGTCACAGACTCAATAGAAACAAAGTTGATGATGACTGTGTGAGGATGGGAATTAAATACCCGTTTCACACATTTATGTGTGAATTTTAATTTTACAAAGTAGCTGAAGTATACTAAAACTAGTCTTTTAAAACAGAAATTGAGGGAATTGGTATCTCCTGCTTAGAACATTATTGTGTGCTTTTAATACCTGGTTCTTCAACTCCATGGAGCATGGATTTTTAGATGATACTTAACATACTGTGACTTGTGACTTTTGCTTTAAAACCTATATAGAGTGGGCTAAGGCCATCAGTAAATTTGATGAAATACTCACCAGGAGAATTAGTGACAGCAGAGGCACTGAGAAGTGAAAGTGTGGCTGCAATGAAGGTACCTAGACAGACAAACCCTTTACAACCTACAAAACAAAGGACAGAAGTGAAGGTTAATTATGAGAGATTTTGGAGAAGTTTAGCGTTTGTGGTTTAGCAAAGACCAAACCAATAAAAATAAAAACCCTTCCTTTAAGTGAAAGGCAAACAGGAAAGACACACACCTAGAATCAAAGCGTCAGTGGAATAGCTTTGAAAATACATCTATGCATATGCAGACTAGAAGTGGGATTTGCGAGAACTCAGGGCAGGTCTTAAATTCTGCATGGCTAAAAGAGGCATCAGTGAAAGTAGATGTGGAACATGCTCTCCCTGTACCCTACAGAACAGGTTTCTGAACTCACTGTCCCTCTACCTTCTCAGAATTATTCACACCCCCACCTCTTTGACTACCTGGTCCACACAGTTAGACAGTAGGTTTCATGAGAGAATGGATTATATTTCGCATGTCACGACTGTTCTATCAACAGTACTTATTAAATAGCATTCTTAACAATGTGACAAATAGTCTACTTTGCATTCCAAATACCCAAAAGTTAACCTCCTCCTCTCCACACACAGTATCAACCACACTCAGTATCTTACAGCTCTCAGCTTCATAGTGACTGCAATTCAACATTTATGTAAACTGAGGCATGACATTAGCTGGCCCATGCACACATTGTAGAATTTTACATTAAGTTGGTTCTCCAAACTTTCTTTTCAGACGAGATCGGGTGCGTTCAGGGTGGTATGGCCATAGACCAAACTTTCTTTTCAAAATCAGCTTTGAATCAATACCTATTCCTACACCTTGCCTTTCCTGACAACTGTTTTTTATACTCAGGGCAGTTCTGCATACTTCAGTCCCTGATTTGACTTTTCACTTCAGCAACTTTATAAAAACAATACAAACATGATTTTCTTCTTTACAGTTTCAGTTTGGAATCTATGGCTGATGAGAAGCACTTCCATAGGACCCGAATGCTCCTTTGTAGTCCTTGGACTCCTATGCCAGTCACATCCATTTTCTGTCAGAACATCTCTAAACTCCACTAAAAGATAAACAAAAATAAGACACATTTACCAGGAGATGCAGCACCTTTAAGAAGAACCATTCTGCATTTTCCCATTTCAAAGTTTAATTATTTCGATGGCTCCTTTGTCTCCTTGTGGTAATGCATAGAGGTGTCCTCCGTAGAAAGTGGATAATAACGAATGGACATAATCATCTTGTTCTTAAAAATGGAAAGGCTCCAGAATGAGGGAGGAGTCAAACCCAAAGGAGAAGTCTTTTTTGCCTTCGTCCTCTTCCCCCTCCCACTGTGGGACATAAAACGACCGAAGGAAAATTTAACATTTTCCATAGATTTACAAAAACTAGGGAGTGTATTCATTTATGCTTTTGTTTGATTGAATATTTTAACTAATTGATTAATTCTTACTCATGCTATATGTGTTTGCCTGCTTACTTATGTATCATATATGTGTGAGCACCCACAGAGTCCAGGAAAAGACATTGGGGCCCCTAGATCTGGAGTTATAGGAGGTTGTAAGCCACTATGTGGGTACCAGGAACAGAATTTGGTCTTCTATAAGAGCAACAAATACTCTTAATATTAAGCTATCTTTCCAGACTCTATTTATTATTTTTGAAGATTATTTTATTAACTTTTTTTTTCAGTGCTGGAGTTCTAACAGAGAGCCTTGAAAATGCCAGGTAGGTGCCTACTATTGATCTATTTCTCCAGCCCTTGAATTTTGCTTTTGACTAATATATTAAACACATACAAAAATTAGTAATGGTGACATAATTAAACTATGAGAAAACTCTAAAACACATAAAACATGGTGTTTTGTCATTATTTGCTCTTTTGACCTTATTTCCAGAGCTGAACATGTTTGTTGGGTGATCATAGTATATAGGCAGCCTTTGCACTTCCTAGTTAGTGCATGGAGCACACCCAAAGATTAGTCAAGAATAATTATGACTTATAAAGAGTGAAGAAATTCTACTGTAGCTCTCAGACTGGCCTGGAACTCACTATGTATCCCAGGCTGACTGTGAACTTGAGACAATTCGCCTGCCTTGGTGTCTCCAGTGCTGGGACTGCAGGCACATGCCACCAAGCTCAGCTTTACATTCATTAATTTCATTTACAAATTTAAATTAGTAGAAGCTGTTGACTTCTACTTTTTCCCCAAAATGTCCCAAATAAAGGACAAGACTAAAGAAGTTGCATTCTTTTCAACACTTGAGACCACCATTATTGGCACTGGAGACTCTGGCCTTTAAGAGATTTGTCCTAATTTCTCCATTACTGTAAACTACTGAGTCATTGCCTAAAAGCTTGCCTTCACAGTGAAATCTTCTAGGAGTCTCTTACATCAAAGATGTCAAAAATATGAAAGACAACCATAGACATGCTAACACATACTAATGCCAAAGAAAGAGGACATTTTATTCCCTGCTGAACTATGGCATGGGAAGTAACCCAAGTCACACATTTTACTGAGACTAGCCCAGACTGGATCTTTAGAAGATGGATTCAGTAGAACTTTCATATCTCTTGATAGTTTCTACATAAAGGTTGAACTGAATGCATCTCTTCCCATACCTTTTCAAATTTCAGTATAATAAGTAAGTCTCTAGAATTCTCCATCTTGTCTTAGGGTATAACATGCTCTTTATACATTTTTAGTCCCATATCTTATCCAATAAGAGCTGATGACTACAGAAAGGCCACACTCTTCTGAGACCAATTGACCATAGATTGCTCTTCAGAGCACCTTAACTGCTTTTTGGTATGTATCTAATTTGAATATGAACTACTCCAAACAGTCAGGTACATCTGTGCCCCATTCTGGTGACAATTACAACTTGTTTGTGGCTTTTGTTGGTTTATTATTTAGAGTCCCATATCAGTTTAAGTTGGTCCCCTCTTGAAAGTGATACCCTAGCCCCACATCCTAGATAGTATCACACTGGTACCAGATGTCACTATTGGGCAATGTCAATTTCTAATGCAACATCACCCTAGCCAAAGACATTGTCCTTGAAAATGTTTGTCTTTCTATGTTAGATATGACTTTACTCAGACACTAAATCTGTCACCCATGGACATTTTTTCCTAACATACATGTTGGATACAAAACACCTCCTTCTTTTTGTATTAGAATTCTACTACATTTTGTGGTCCTATTTAATAAATTTTTGGGAAATACTTCTTATTCACTAAAAAAATACATCTTATGTTGCCATGATTAAAAGGAAATCTGATAGAGTTTATTACGATTAATGGAGATTATGGGTATTCATGGGTGTCCCTTTCTCATATCAGTCCGTACCGTCATGGAGAAGCATATCCTTTGGTCTCATGCTGACCTAGTTTTCCTTCAGCTTTCCACTGTGATCTCCATAGCTACATGCTCATCTTGGTCAAATACACCACATCCTCATAATGAGTACATTCTCCTCCAAATAATGGCCCAAGCTACAAGTCCATAAGCAATTTATGGTTTTCCTTATTACCTCTTCTGCTTGTTTACTCTGCTGAAATCAGACCCCAGTTCACACTGTTTATTTTAAGATTTCTCATACTTGGCAATCCAGCAAGAATATGTCAATTTATGACAATCCAAGGGTTCTGGGGCAATGAATAGTATTTATTTGTACCAGTAGGGCTTTCCACAGCCCTATAAGTAAGCAGCATTGTTGTGAGCACAGGAACCTTTGCTTCACCAAAAGCACAACTACCAGCTAGCACCCAGTGACCTTTTGAGCTAAGTGTTCAAAGGCTGTATAACATGTTATTTTTAATGCAGCAAGCACACAACTAGTCTAAAGGGTAGAGGGTAATATTGAATCCTTGTTTGTTTACTAGCCATGGAAAGACTTTTTTTAATCCAGGATACCCCATACTGTGTGTATATTAATCTGAAAAAACACAGTAACAGCTATGAGACATAAGTAAAACAACAAAGATTCTTGTCAATAACAGTCTTCCAGTAGAATCTTTCTTTTTTTTAAACTTTATTTATTTATTATTTATTTATTTATTTGCCTTGGTGTTTGCCTGGAACTGGAACTACAGACAGTTGTGAGCTGCCATGTGGGTGCTGGGAATCGAACCCGGGTCCTCTGGAAGAGCAGACGGTGCTCTTAACTGCTGAGTCATCTCTCCAGCCCCAGAATCTTTCAAATTCAGAGGTAGCTCGCTCACTCATCCTTGTGTCCACTGCTGACATAGTAGGGCACTTGGTTGAAAAACAGATTCTGAACACCCAATGTATGCCTAGTAAGATCTTTTCTCATTATTACCACTGTCAAAGTTGGCCTCAAGTGGCCAAAGATGTCTTATTTGCCTTGAACACTGACCAAATCTTAAACACACTTTATTCATCTCAATTAGTATTGTTGAAGTTGAGGCATCATGGGATGAATTTTACTGAATGTTTAGGAATGTTTTTGTTTTCTTGACACATCAATTCCCTGTCTATAATCACAGTAGAGTAGGTCAAAACTCTCAGGTAAGCTGGTAAAACAATGAGGTTAGGAGACTCTCCCTCAAGGTGGAGAGTGATTAAGATACCCAACACCAGCCTCAGGTGTCCACATGCATATGAACCCATTTACATGAACACCTATACACACATGTGCCTATTATATATAATGAGATATGCACATATATAAAAAGGTAAAAAAGAAATCAATGAAAAGGAAGAAATAAATAACCAGTGAAGAGTGACTTCAGCAGAAAGGTAAGGCAGGAATGCTCTGGTGTCTCCTATATCTATAGAAATCTACCCTGAGTCTAAACAAAGGCAACTCACCACCACAAATATCTCACAACTTTCGATGCAAGCTTTGATGCTCCTTCAGCCAGTAAAATGAATGATTCTGCTTGAACCATTCAACAAGCCATATGGAGCTATCTAGAGAATGTCCTTAAATGCATCATTACTATAGTGGTTCTCCCATCTCCCATGAGATACTTGTTAGCTGACTTATTCTGATAGTGTCAGGAAATATTACAGATATGGGTAGGCCTACCAGGAGTCAATTACAAATAAAGAATGCAGGTGAGGCTCACAGCAACTAATATGCAAACCTTGATGTCAACTAGAATGTCTTGAGCTAGGACCTGACATGAAATGCAGTGGTCACAGACTGTCTGCTTGGGATTTGAGACAGGCTTGAATAGAATAAGGTGACAATCACAAACACAAAAACTTTGAGCATAAATGATAAGACTGATAATTAAAAAGAAACCTGCTTATTCAAAGCTCAGTGAGCTTCAAGAATTCACAAGCAGCTCAAATTTATCAGAGAAATTTAACAGAGGCCGATATCAGTTTTTAAAGTCAAGCAGACTCATGATGCCCATACCTCAGCTTTTAGAGTGATGGGACTGCTCCATCCCCAGCTCAGTGTCTTCTCTTTTTTAGGCTCTACCAATTACTGGGTAAACAGTCCTCTAGCTCTCTTTTAATGTTCTGTTGCAGTTCAGAGAGAATGGCCATGCGGACCTGCTTATCCCACAAGGTAGAATGTCAAAGCTCTTTTTTTTCAACTTTGTTAACTCTTATTTCTTGATCACTTTTGAAATTTCTTTATCCCTGTATTGAATTTCCTGATGGAAAACACCCCACAGCAATGTCCTCAGCCTTAGTTAATTCAACATTGACCTTGACCTCAGGTTATTTCTCTTTAATATTCTAGAATGTTGCTTTTAAGTTTAGGCTTCACATTTGCAAATTCAGCTATTTGCATAGAATCTGTAAAGTATGGATGTTGGCATATGTAATATATGCTTATTTCACACAAATTGTCTGTTATGTCTGCTTCCTGACAGAGAATTGGTTTTGATTCCCAAACTCGATGATGAATTTGCCTGATTCTAGCAATTGGACTTCTGCTTTGTCTATGTGCCTTAAGACAAAGTCTTTGCCAAATACATTCCAGGAATTGTTCTACTATATGATCTGCTTGGATTTCATTTGCTGTCTTGATTATCTCTCCACACCTGCTTCAAGGTAGGAGAATCTTCTTTCAACAGTTATTTGTAGATAAAGAAGATAAAGTGACAAGAAAGATACTGACAATAAACATGATCTGATATGCTCAAAATTCTTTCAACAGTGACTGTGGCTGCGATATGGGAAAGTGCAAATGTTCAAATGTAGACATAACACCACCAATTACGCAACTCATAAAGAGTTTAGTGACAAATGAACTGTGGTAGAAATAATAGACTATACTCGAAAGAGTTTCACCAATATTTAATTTTATAGGAAATAAATTATTAAATAAATAAAATATATGCCCATGTCAATAATAACCAATATGTTGTACCCCTAAATTATAAATGATTCAATTATATGTACCTGAAATGTAAGAAAAAAATAGCTAGATAATGCTAAATATATCTTGATAGTATATAAGGCACCAGTTAGTGATCATTCATTATTATTGATGAAGATGAGAATTTAAGAATTTAGAATGAACAACTGAGTTGTCGTTAACTATTGTAAGGGACCTTGGAGTGCGGATAAACTTGAAATGAAAAAAAAAAGAGACAGTTTAAATTGAGTATGTGATAGCTGGGTTTGTAGACGCAGAACCAGAATCCTAGAATTCAGGAGGCAAGGGCAAGAGGATCTCTGTGAGTTCAAGGCTAACCTAGTCTAAGTAGTGAGTTCTAGGATGGGTTGGGGCTACATTGAGAGACCTTGTCTCAAAAAACAAAACAAAATTTGGACATGTGGGAGTTTGAAGTCTGTCTAAGTTATCCAGCAGGAATCAACAAGCAATTCTCTCTCTTTTGCTCTGCCCATCTGTTGTGTGAGAGTGTCCCAACAATTCTCCTTCCTGTGGAAACACTATGCCTCATTTCTCTACAATATTCAACCAATACTCTGCTTATGACAATTCACATATTGTATTATGCTGACTTCCTTCATGTCTCTCTTGAGCAGCAGACCTGAACTTTTGAACCCAGCTCTCTTCCTCAAGGTTTTCTTAGAGAATGGCTATCTTACTAAGTAGATGCTAAACATAGGGTTACTATTCATCACAGGGCACCATCCATTTCAAAGGTGCTTCTGTGTGGCACGGACCTATCTAGGTCTCAGAAAGCCATAAGCCTGCCTGTCAGGATGGAGACATATTTAGTGTAAGGCAACTGTGAGCATCCATGACATATCCATAAGAGACTTAATAGGGCATTACTAGAGTTTACAGAAACTCTCCTGGGAGACGATAGCCAGATATATAAAATCCAGAAAGATTTAGTTCCAAAGTCAAGATAATAAACAGAAACAAAAGAAAAGCAATAGTCAATGTGTTGAATAATCTTGATGTATTGAGTAAAATCAAGACTGAAAAATATTTAGAATTTGTGAGTTTGGTAAGAAGATTCTGCTACTGATTTTTAAATATAAAAATATTAAAAAAATATTCCTATGAATGATGTGTAAATGACATAGTAACGACTGTGGTGACTGAGCAGAACTGCAGATTGAAGGCACAGGCAGGGACCTGGTTTACTATTCTTTTGTGGTTTCTTGTCGCGCGCAACCTCGCCAGCAAGGAAGACGCAACACCGGATCCTTCTCTTTGCAGTTTATTCGGGTCCTTTACAATCTGATTTCTACTGACTGACTGACTAACTCACTCTCTCACTCATTCACTACTACTCTCTAACTGTCTAACTAACTAACTAACTGCCTGGGGGAAAGCCTGCTCTTAGCTAAATACCCTCAGGGCATCCAATCCAAGATAGCCACGTGGGCATCACCAATAGGCTCAGATACGCAGAAGCAAGCCAAATCCTTGGCCTAGCCAAATATGGAGTTGTTTACCAGGGAGAGTGCTCAAGGCCAGCGCCATCTTATGGTGTGGCTGTACACAGCTCTCTACAGTTAATGGTGTGGCTGTATGCAGCTCTCTACAGTTAATGGTGTGGCTGTATGCAGCTCTCTACAGTTTCTATCCTCTTATTTGTGTCATTTTCCTCAGGAGTGATCACAACCCAAGGAGAGGAGCAGAGCTCTACCTCATGCAACTACTTCATCATTGCTCAACCGTTTATCATCCTTCCTAACTCCAGTTATCCTGCAGTCTTGATGAGAAATGACTATTCACTTTCTAATCCACCAACATTTATTTTAGACATGACTCCTCTCTGCTCACCTTCTATCCCTTCAGGAATATTCTAACAGGAATGGAGTAGGTGGCAAGTTACTGAGCTCTTAACTAACCCCTGCAGTTTCCAGGAACAGAGACAGCAGCCTCTGAACAAAGAGAAAGGGGAAAGTCTGTGTTTCCAGGAAAGAAGTAGGATGTGTCTTAAAGCAACGTTAACCTTTGGCTTGTTCCAAATTAGAAGAACACAGGAAAGTCATTGTTTCTTAATAATGTATCATGATCATATCCACTCCTAATCCCCCTCCAATGCTGCCAAGATCTCTCAACACTACCCCTTCCCCTTTACATCCTCCCCGTCTCCTCTTTTTTCTTCTCTCTCTCTCTGTCTCTCTCTCTCTCTCTCTGTCTGTCTCTCTCTCTCTCTCTCTCTCTCTCTCTCTCTCTCTCTCTCGTGGACCCATGGGTGCAATGTTCATGTTGTGAGTGCTGGAGATTTGAATTCAGGTCCTCATGCTTGTACAGTATGCACTCTTACCTGCTGAGCCACAACCTCAGCCTTCTTTTTGTGTTTTCCTAGAGATGGAACATATATTCCAGGTTTACCTTGAACTGTCAATAGAGCCAAGGATGAATGACCATGAATTCCTGATCCTTCTGCCTCCAAATCCAGAATTCTAGGGTTACAGGCATGAATATATTACTTTATCTCTATAAAAACACAATTTTCATTATTCTGAGTGGAATTACTTTCAAGTGTTGAAACTCATGAAATCTGAATTTATTTATTTAAAATATTAAATTATATTAATATTTAAGTATCTTTAAAATGTAATTGATATATTGTTTTAAATATAGTTCAAATGGTACTTTTTATGTATACTTTTTAATGTGTGTATGTTGATATGACAGTTTGATATAAATATAAAACTATCTGAATTATAAATTTTTACAGAAAAAATATAATATGCCAATTGTAAGGTAAGAATATAAATATTTCACAAATAATAACATGTAAGATTAACATATATTAATAATTTGACAGGTAATTATTTATTAAGTAGTCAAAAATCCATGAAAGCCTCAGAAGTTAGGTAAAAAGGCATGTAGTTTTCAAAACAGATTATACCTATAGAGAAAGGTTATACTTTACCCTGAAAGTCTCCACAAAGGAGGTAAAGACAAACATCTAGAATATAAACCCCAGAAGCTTTATAAAATTATCAAAACAAAATTTACAAAAAATAACAATAGTTTTTAGGCTGATAATTAATATAAAGTTCTAAATAACTTTTTAATTATTAAAAATGCTAATTTCCAAATCTTCATTTTAAAGGTGATATATATATATTTCACCCCCTCAAATGAATCTTGCTCTAAGATAATGTTCAAATATATATTAAGAAAACAAAATTTTCCTTATGGATATATTTATTCTTCAGATTAGTTAATATGGCTTAGTTAATTCATGCTAGTAACTGTGAGAAACGTAAAATGTAAGACCCCTTCCACCAAAGAATTGAATGTCTTATTTGGAACTTGGATGATCATAAATAATATTGTAAGATATTGTTGTTTTCCTCAGAATTCAGAACAAATTCTAGTTCAGTAATGGTATAGAACCCCATTTTAAACAATTCCAGGAATAAATGATATAATAATAATAAGCAAGTCAAATATGTTTAAACTAAGGACATTACAAATTACCACAAGATTCCTCTGAAGTGGACTTTTAACACATTTCCAAAGAGCTACATGTTGACTTTAGTAATGAGGTTCTTCTTTGGTCCCACCTGCACACAGCAAATACTCAATTTTCAATGTGTTTATTTGTGGCAGGTTCTTGCTATATAGCCCAGACTGGTCTCAAACTCACCACCTTCTTGTTCTACCTCCCTAAGTGCTGGAATTACATGTATATGCAAATGCCCCAGCTCTAGTCAAGTCTATATTTAGTTTAGAAATTGAAGTTGCAAAAAGAAAAGACCTGGGTATAAAAATACATCATAAAAAAGTAGATCTAGTAAATAGGAAAAGAGTCATAGAATGGCAGAAGCAGAGGGACCCATTTAGAACCTAGGATAGAGGGTAGCTTTGAGTTTTAAAAGCAAAAATGAGATGTGAATGGAGGAGCCGAGCTGCTACTGCACAGTGTTATAGTAGATGACATACATCTTGGTTTAGTAGAGCATGATGGTGCTGTAATTGTTCAAGGCAGATTCCCAGTGTGATCAGAGAATGCAGGAGAAAGGGACACTTCAGAGATCATCTTACTCCTTAGAAGCAATTAAGTTTGGAAAACAGTTATAAAAATTGCAAAGTGTTCAGTTGAAACCTCCTGCTGGTCCCTGCATGATCTAAAAAGCCCCCATTTCTGTCTCTAAATCGGCCCTTTCAGAGAATCCCCAACAAAGAAAAGGTACCAAAAAGCCCAGTTTTCCATTCCTGGCCACTATTGCAACATCCTCCCCTGTTGCCAACAGCCGCCCCAGTCCTCGCCTAAGTATTCCAGCTTTTGGCCACATTTGGGCACAAACCCAGCTTGTGGTGAACATGTCAAAACCCCTCACTTACAGGCTGTATAATCTCCCTGCTTTAGTTAGGATGTGTGCCTTCCTAGCCTTGGTCTCTGGGACTGGAGAACCCATCTGAGAGTGGCTTTGCTCAAATAAACCTGTTCTACATTTTTTTTTTTTTTTAATCTGACTGACTTACTGTGTTGGCAGAAAAACCTATTATCAGGATACAGAAAACTTATTATAAAGTACTAGAATTTTTCTTTAAAATTTTAAGGAAAAGTCAATTTCTGTGAGGGTCCTTACTTCTAGGTAGGAGCCAACCTGCCCAAGGAGGCTGTGGGGCAGCAGTCAATGGGAGCCTGACTCTGGGGATGCCCATCCTCCCATGTCTGGAGGGCAGGTGCTCACTACCTCCTGCTTGTAGCTAGTGAAGCGCTGAGGTGGTGTGGGGTGCAGAAGAGGAGCTATCAGCCAGTGGAGCTATCTGCGAAATAAAAAACTCCAGGACACCTCCCCACCCCTCACTCCTAGCAAAAACAACAAGAAAACACCAGAGTTTAAATATGTAAAGGAAATAGCCCGAATGTGGTCATAGTGAAGCACACCTTTAATTCCAGTACTGAAAAGCAGAAGCAGGCTCATTTCTGTGAGTTCAAGGCCAGCCTGGTGTACAAAGCGAGTTCCAGGACAGCAAGAATCGTTACACAGAGAAATCCTGTCTCAAAAACCCATTAACCAACCAGACAACAAAAACATAGACCCGGGCACAAAGATCACATCTCACATATAAAAAACATGAGTAGTGGGAAGGAAGCTAAGGCTCTTATGGGACACAGGTCGACCTGTCTAGTGGTCTATGCAGGGGACCCCTTCTTCTCTCAGAGGTGTGTGGCACGTGTTTTTGAGCCCTCTGTTAATCTTGCCCCCTACCCCGAGATTGCTGATAATTGCTTCCTGCATATAGGAACACTGAGGCTAAAGGAGGTTAAATGTCTTCCCGAAGTCTATGTAGAAGAATGAGCGTTGGAGTCACGCCGTTTTGATGCCACTACCGTTTTCATTTCCGTTTCAACTTGCCAGGTCAGCACTAGAAAGAAAACTGTGTATAAAGATACTTGGAACTTGAATAAGGCTAATTGCACAATGGATTTCTGGTATGTAGAACACAAGTCCAGGCACAGGTTATAAACTTCTGATTAGACTGAAGAAGTAAGTCAGCAAGAAGATAAAAATCCACACTCTCAGCAATATTGAGATCCTGGAAGGCCCAGTACCAGTGGGCCAAGATAACTGGGCGGGGCTCAGCGATCACTGTGCTGGGATGCATTACAGGTGAGGGTGTAGTGGCTGAGGTGCTAGTATATCGACTCCCAGCTTTCTTGTCTTCAGGCTTCAGCAGTGCAGCCAGGAGATGGGCTGCTCTGGAGGAAGAAGCTCTGCTTATGAAAATATCACTTTCTATAGTGAAAATGACAATACATTAAGTCACAAGCATGTTTAATCTTATGCTGAATTCCCAAAGTGGCGTATGAACTCCCTGTACATCCTTAAGTTTTTTCCCTTATATTTTGTCAGCATAGAGATGTTTTCACAAAGAGATCTTCATTAAAGGATATTTTAAGGATAATGTTCTTCCCCTTTTAAAAAGCAGCTGAAGTTTGCAAAACCCAGGAATAACACATCCAGTCACTTGCTGAAAAGCTCAGCGTTTTTTAAAACTCATAATAAAAATGAGTACAAAATGTTCACAGCACAGAGTAGGTTCTGTGTGTTTACTATTACATGTACAAGCCAAAGGTATTTAAGAATTTGTTCATAAGTATAGATTCTAAGGAAACAAGTAGGCATATGTTAAAATATAAATATGTAGTATTTTCTTATAGCAGTGAAAACTTTAAAACAAGTATGTATCCAAAAAAAGATGTTTTCCCTATAAAATTTAGGATGGTCATTCAATGGAATACTACTAGCTATAGAAAGGGTAAATGAAAGAGAAGGAAAAGAAAAAAAAATGTGTAGTCATATTTTAATGAAAATAAAAACATTTTAAAATGCAGATATTAAAAAAAAACTTCAAGAAATCTGTGTTCTTGCTGATCTAGATATCACTTAACATTTATGTTCAGAAATCCTCAGACAAGCTTCAGTAAAACTGAGACCCAAATGTTGTTCACTGTTCAGATCTGCCAGACAATGGACACCTAGAGGTTCCCCATCTTACATCATCTGTCTAGAGAGGAAAGAAGATGCAGACTGGAACATTAGACAAGTGTGGAGCAGGCTCGTGAGCCATCTGTACTTGGTAAGTGTGACTCTCATCTCTCGCTTCCCTTTGCAGCAGACAGAGACCATCACAGAAAACTGCGACTGGTCAAAATACGAGAACAACCAATCATGGTGTGCCCATCCCGAGTGGACACATCTACAATACAACTCCTTTTCCAAGGCTTGGGGCCATCCTGGAAGAGGAAGGAGGAAGAAGATTATAAGAGCTAGGGGACCAGGAAGGAAGATCATGTCCCTTAGAAATGACAGTGAAGCTACACTCACAATGCTGGAACAATATGGTTGACCAAAGACCCAAAAAGTGATAAAACAATGACAAAATTAATAAATGAACTCATGTAGAAGGAAGAAAGCTCATTGGGCCTCTCCTCTAGGCAAAGAACCACAGGCAACTAAGGACTGCTGAGATGGGGAGGATGTCTTTTCCCAGAGCTGAGGCCATTAACTGCTTGGCTAATAGCAACTGGTCATCCCTGAAATGGTGTAGATATAAGCAAATCTAATTGGATTCACTAGTTTGCATTTATATATGTATGCATGTACATGCAATAGAGAAAATGAAGCTATGAATTTGAGAGGAAGTAAGGGGAGTTATGGAAGGGATTGGAGGGAGGAAAGGGAACGCTGAAATGGTGTAATTATATTTTAACTTAATTTAATTAGTAATTTTAAAATACAAAAATTACTAAGAAATAAAGTGAGTTATATATAAGGAATATGCTCATTCCATCTTAGATATAGGATCAACAAGAGAACTGCACTTTTGGCAATTATTACATTTGTTGCAATAAAGATTTTCATTAAATACTTATCACCAAGATTTGGTATATAAAATTGTTCTTTATTAGGTTAAAAATAAAGATTTACTTTCAAACAAAAAAAACGGGACAGTGTGGTGTGTGTGGTTCAGTGACTGAGCTTGTGCCTGGTGTATAAAAGGTCTTGATTTTGATCATGGCCACAGTAAAAAAATGAGGTAGTGATTCCATGTATTGAATCTAAAATTCATGCTATTTCATAAGTGAAGAAGGTTACAAAAATTATAATCATATCTTACAAGTAGCCACATTATTGTAACACACTTTTAAAATACCAGTGAAAATGAAGAAAAGATAATTTCACAGGTTTAAGAGTTTGAAGTGATGTAATAGAAACTGAATTTTATTTTATTAAATTTTATTTTATGAGATTTCTTTACTATACATTTTTTTTATGTTAAAAGCAAAGAAACATCTTCTTAAAGTAGCTGTGTCTGAAGTAAAAGGCATCCACAACAATAGGGACTTAACCTCTGGGGGCAGGGGCAGCCAAGGGCAAGAGCAATAGTCTATAATGGTCTGTAAGTCTCCTGGATGGCTCTAATCAGTAACTCAAAGGAAGGCTTCTCATTAGCATGAGTCCGGTTTTTGATGACACTGTGAGAGGGTAGTTCAAGACATACAAAATGACCTCCATACTGAGACAGATCTAAAATCATGTAAATAATGATTATTCAAAACGGAGAGGGGGGCAAATTTTAGTCATTGTGCTGGCTGGATTTTTTTTAATTAACTTGACACACTCCTGGACATATCTCTAAAGAAGAAATCTCAGTTGAGGAATTGCCTCCATCAGATGAGCTTGTAGGCAAGTCTGTGGAGCATTTTCCTGACTGATTATTGATGCAGAAAGGTTCATTTCCCTGTGGGTGCTACCATTCCTGGGCAAGTATAAGAATGCAAATGTTGTAGAAGAGGGATACAGCCAGCCCATCCCCCTTATCATATCTGGTATACATTCTTGTGATGGGATATGAAACTAACTTAGAATTGGGAGATTAAGCAAAATCTAGATATTCTACAAAATGTTCACTTACATAAACTTTTGCATATACTCTCTGCTCAGGTCTTTGATTAAATAATTTTTAGCTACTGTTCTGAGAATAAGAAAATTATCTAATACACTGTAGATTGTCTCCATCTACTTTTCTGGTTGAGTATGAAGTTGTCAAGTGTTCTATATTACACAGTAGAGTCAAAGAAAGAGAGTCACTCTAGATGAATGTTAGGCTCTTTGGCAGCGGGAGAAACAGTTTCTATGAGCTGAACTTTTAACAGTGTGCAAAAGCTTATTTATTGATTGTTACACAAAAGTTGCTTTTTTGGGTAAAAGAAGTTCATATCCTCCTGAGCGAGGTATCACAAACCCAGAAAGATAAGCAGGGGATGTACTCACTCATTAGTGGACTCTAAACAAACAAACAAACAAGAAAAAAGCAAAGCATGCCCAAGCTGCAAACCACAACCACTGAACAGCTTGGAATCCGAAACACCTTGGACCCCACTTCCCCTAGAGGAACACCTGACTCAGTCTTGAGGTTGGGGGGAGAAAACTGAATTTGCCAGGAGTGGAGGCTGAACTAAGCAATATTGGGACATTGGGACCTTGGGACCGCCTATGCGGGCGGGGGGAGATGGGGAGTTGTGGAGTAGAGAGAATGACCTGATGTAGTGGGAGGGGTAAGGGATCTTGAATAAGAATATACAAGGATAGAAAGTGTGACTTCTTTGTTAATAATAATAATAATAATAATAATAATAATAATAAAAGAAGCTATGAATAACAAAGCCCCTGGTATAATCTATATGATCTTTGGAAGGAAAACATCACACCTCTTCAATTTTAGTTCTTCACGTGTACTGTTTGCAGTGTTCAATAATCCAAGCTATCCAGGTGTGCCAGGATAGTCTTGTGATCAGTCAGGCAAAGGCTGTAAATCTGAAAAAACTCTGTAGAACAACCACTGTCTTCCACAATGATTTCTTCAAGATCAAAGTACTTCTAAAAAGCAATTATTTATTCTGATATGAATTGTTACCCTAGCTACAGTGAAAACAACTATTTCATTCTAATGTTTACCCTAGATACAATGACTTTACTAATTTTTCCTCCATAGTTCCTCCTTCTGTTTAAGCTATTTTAATTAGAACATTATGGAACCACATATCGGAACCACATATCTTGTTGTTTTACATTCTTATGTAGACAAACCAAAATACGTTTCAAAGCCAGTAAAGTTGTCACAGCAAAAACAAGTATAACAATAGGTAGGATAAGTAATCATAAGAATTAAAGGAAGCTAAGATTATCTGCAAAGCTTGCCATGACAATCATCCCAGAAGCATCAGGCAACTTATTTGAAAAAGTTTCCTTAGCTTATTGTTGTAAATCACAAATCACTTGAGAAGAATTAGGGTGACTCAGCAAACATATTTTAGCTTTTTCCCAATTGTACTTGGTTAAATCTTAATTCAGTAAGGTGTAATATCCTAATCACATTTTAATTTAGTTTGTTTTTCATTGCTATTTCTCCTAAAAGTAACACAGCTTGTCTCATGTCAGCTATTTCTTTAACTATCTCACTAGTTATTTTATTCTCTTGAGGTCTGCAGAATGCTGATGGCAATCTCTAACAAATTCAGCAGTTTGAATTTCTTTGTAAAGAACCAATCCAGTTGTTGCAATAGTAGCAGCCAATGCAATAATTCCCATAACTATAGCAATAATAAGTCCAGTCATCCAATGGGTTCTTCCTAATATTTTTCAGGACTAGAATCAGCACAGATGAGTCTTGCCATGGCCTCAACAGCTTCATCAGCATCCAGACTGCTGGTCTTGCTCTATGAATATATAAACTTTCAGAAGTGACATCCAATAATATACCAGCATTAATACAGGTACAAGGAGTACAGCACTCACAAGTTACTAGGCTGCCATTGTATATGCCCTTTCAATAATATATAAGGTAATGATACACAGGCTACAAAGGTATGACTTTAATCTAAAGGACAAAGTATACTTACCATCATTAACGTTTAACTCTCCTTTCCATACTTTAGGAGGCTTTAAAGCATTTGCCAGTTTTCACAAATAGTGTGAACTGAATTGACAAATTGCAACATATGACCTGACATCCTGACTCCATGCCATTGGATAGGTTCATCGACAATGGAGCTAATTTCCACAGTTCTATTCAGACCATACAGCTGTCACTTTAATTTTGAGTGAGAATATTTTCCTCAAGGGAAACTGTAAGGGCTCCTCCAATCAATGACGCCTTTGTGGAAGATATTAATGAGGACTCATGGTTACGTTGTTACCAATGTACCCAGCAGGACTCCTTGTTGGTAACATACGTCCCACAAAATGTCAGATTTATGGAACTAGTAGCATTAATCTCCTGTCCTCTAAAACTAGATGCATGAAGCATATACAATTTATTATGAAAATTTTGGGTAGTATTATAATTAATTATAAATAGCCAAATTTGAGAAGTTATATTTAGACAGTGAGTTCCATACCCATACAAATAGAAATTCCTTGCATTCCCACAGTATAATTTATAATAGCCTTACCCTTTTCCTCAGGCTTAGCAGGTCCTCTGTGGTCATAAGGACCAGGTAGCCAAGAGGAATCATTGGCCACAATAGGAATGTCCATTTGTTTTTACTCCTTTGTTAATGGGAGAATTGGGAATATAAGCCCAGTGTATGATTGGTTCCTGTTACCTGTACAGTTACCACAGACAGAAGAGCAAGGAACAAAGTTGTAGCATTCAAAGATTCCCTGGCCAGTTGAACTATTGCTTTTTCTTCTTCTTCAGGCAATCTCTTATGCTATCCTCAGGTAGGAGGATCAGTTGTCTGCTTCAAACATTTTTTTTTTCTTTTCAGAGTCGTGTTATCCATGCCAGCAGCCAAGGCATCTCAGAGATTTCTCTTGCCCATGTCTGAACTTTATTAATTTTGATTGTATCCACAACTTCTTTGAGAAACATAAGCGTAACCTCAGCTCTAACATAACACTTTCCTTAATTTCTATCCTGATGTCAAACATTCTTGTAGTACACAGGTTGATTTAATTTGGCAGTTTCTCCTATGGTCCAATGACTTTCAGTTATAGTAAAAACAAAATATTAATTACAAAAAGCATAAATGATAATTGACAGTGCAGGAAACATGTTTATAAAGGAGGTAAACCTGGGCATGTCAGTTATCTATTGAAGAGGACAGCAAGGTGTGCGGAGGTCCAGATTAGTGATATAGACTAAGAAATAAGCTCCTTTGTAAGTATAAGTTATAATAAATGGGATAAAATAAGATGTTTAATATGTACTAAAATAGTGCAAGTTTTCTAAATGCAGGAAAACATATTAAATATGTGAATTTGAAAGAAACCCTTTATTTTGGGAAATAAATAATGAATACACACACACACATAAAATTTGGACTCTTTTGAGTATAAAGGGAATATTCTGGAAGAAAACATCCAGGAATTTAAAAGAATGGATAATCTGCTATCAAAAGTATTAAAATTACATCTTGGCTCCAGACTTACTTTTTACAGTAGGCTCAGTAGAAAAGCTCTGACATGAACCTTTACTTAAGATGTTTGTTGTGTTAAAAGAATTGCTACAACAGCTAGATATGTAAACCTTCAGAGCATGCACACCCACACGATGCCTGGCATTGTTTCATAATGCAGTCAGGGAACAGGGAAGATGGCCCTGGGAAGCGAGAGGACTGTGTCAGCAGGGCCAGGACAAGTCCTGTTGGAGTCAGCAAGACTATGTATGAGAAGAAGTGCTGAGACATTGTTCAGGAGAATCTGTGGTTGCAAGCTCCTCTTCCTTCCCCAGGCCTTCCTCCTCAGCCTCTGTTTCTCCTCAGTGAGGGAAGGAGAAAGCAGCATGAAGGGGGAAGTGTGCTTTGAAGGAACAGGGAAATGAGGGCTGTGACCTCTTCCTAAACAAGCCAAAGAATATGATTTAGGCAGTGGAGAATTCCAGGATTCGGGGAAGGCTTGTGTGATCCGATAGCTGCAACTCTGGAATAAGGGGGCTCAGACTGTGACCCCAGCCATACTGTGGAATGACATTCACTTGATCTTAGTGTTGCTGATCCTTATGTAAATAGAAAAGCAAGGATAGAGTTGAGTGGGATTTAGGATCAGATGCAGTCCTTCAATGTTCCAAATTCTTTCCTAGGAAAAATGTAAAAAATATATGTTAAGCGCTTAAATGTGAGTATGGAAGCCAACATTATTATTATTTCTATTATTTCATATTTTTAAACAGTTACTGCTTTAGTGTTTGTTTTTATTTAAACCATTTACACTCCCTCCCCCACTGTGTCTGCATTTCAGTTGTGTTTCTTCCTGTAAGATGGGCTGTAGGCGCAGTTCCTAGGGCCTTGTCTGGTTTCAGTATCTTCATCTGCATGAGTGAGTGTGGGAGTGTGAGAGAGAGGGAGGGCAGGAGAGAGGGGAGGAAAAGGAGGGAGGGAGGGGGAGAAGAACAGGGGGAGAAGGAAGGAGGGAAGGAGAAAGAGATGCAATGGTGGTGTCCACAACTATGGAGAGAGAGCTTCCTTTAACAAGCATGGCTTCCTGACTGTCTTCTCCCCAGGATTCTGCTACTTTCCCACATGCCTTCTGTGTTAGTCTTGTGCTTCTCACGTGTGACATCCCCTGATCTTCTACACCACCCCCAGCTTCTCTCAAATAAGTCATGCTCCCATTCTTTTAGACACAGCTGCATGCACTCTTTGTCCATCATATCACTCTCCCAGACGCACATAGAAGCGCCACAATGTAGTCCAATATGCGATGGAGAAATGAGTTGGTTTCACCTGATCTTGGCTCTTCCCCACATCACTCCAGCCTTACAGAAACTATGGTAAAGTTACAAAGAACTTCTTCGCGAAGCTTGGATTTCAGAGAGGTCAGTCATGCTTAGTAAGTAAAGTGCAGTTCTGACTATTGCCATGGAATGATTGGGAAGAGGGTGGGTTAGAAATGAACGTTAGCTGCTGTTAATATTCTTTCAGGTTTATTCTAGATACACCAGGCACACTGCTGAAAACAAGTCTCAGGTCAAACTTTAAAATATGTGAAAGCTAGTTCTTTGGGGAAAGCATTCAAAATTAACCTTTATTAGGAAAAATATAGCAATATAGCTTTTGAAATGTAGGAATGTTATTTTTTTTAACCTATTTTACTGTTTTCCCACTTTAGTGCAGTTTTGGTTTCTAAAATAAACATTTTTGGCATGAATCTATTATTCTTCCTGTTAAAGTCCCTTTCTAAGTTTCTTTTTCTTTTTCTAGTAATAGTACTATAACCAGGCTGTCTTATATTTTACTTATAATAACAAAAGCAATGACGCACATTTAGCATTTTCTCTTTTTATTAACATAACAATTGAGCATAATAATGCATATGACAGTGACTTTTTCCTACAGACATGTCATCTACTTCAATCACGTACATCCACTATTGTCATCTCTAATTCCTCTTCCCAGTTCTCAGACTCCCTTTCATTTCCTGAAGGGTCCTTAGCTCAGTTGGAACCGCCCCCAGTTCTGTAATTCTTGGCTACTGTTGTAACTTCCTCCCCTGCTCCTGCCAGCTGCCCAATCCCCATACAAGGAGTTCAGCTTTTGACCATACTTGGGACAGACACATCATCACCCCTCACCTACAATCTATAAAGCCTCCCTGCTTTAGTTCGGGATGTGGCTTCTCTGGCCTTGACCTCTAGGACTGGAAAACTGGAGTTGCTTTGCTTAAATAAACCTGCTGTTATACTTTTTCAGTTCACCTTGATCTGGCTTACTGCTTCGGTGGACAAACCTGTTACAGGAAGAGGCACAGAAAAGTCTATTATCCCCTTCTGCTTTTGTATTTTTTTCCCTTTTGATTCTACACATGAGAAAATACATGCAATGCTCACCTTTCCAAGTTTTCCTTACTTTGCTTGCATGATGATCTTCAATTCTACCTACTTCCCTGAAAATGACACGACTTCATTCTTCTTTATCATTAAATAATATTCCATTGTATATGTGTGAGAGCCAAAGTTACATCTTAAGTTTTAATTATTGTGCCTTAGAGATCCATGAAGCAAAATGTCTCTGATCTGCAAACCCCTTGACCAAGGGCAGGATTGTTTATGGGAGATAACAAGTCACACGCTTTTCACTCCACTAAAAAAGTTTATTTGAGCAAATGCATGTGATATGCTTGATCACCTGTGGGTGGGAGGTTCACAGGCAGGAAATACATCAGAATGAATGCTTTCCCTTGATTGGACCAGATGGAAAGTGCAATGAATTATGGGTTTTCCTTCGTAAGCCCTTCCCATACTTGATTCTGGGCCATTACCCGGGAATCTGGGTATGGACCTGGCCAGAGCTCACTTACTTGGCCATGGTTTAGTTAAGACTTGCTTCAAATTTGGCTTTAAACTGTGGCAGTGTTCTCATTCTCTCTTGGCGTAGTTAACAAATGCATGCTCTCTACCCACTTGTCAGGGGCATAGGCTGACTCAGTATCACAGCTGTTATAAAAATGGATAGATGTGTGTTTCTATCATATGCTGGTATTGGTTCTTTCTAATATGTATGGAGGAATCTCATTGTGCTAATACTACTGATGAAGAATAAGACTACTACCATAGTTTAAGCCCAAATTTGAAGCAATCTTTGATTAAATACTGGACAGGTGAATGGGCTCTGGCTAGGTCCATACCCAGGTTAGAATCACATTGTGCAGTAGCTTACTTAAGAAAACCAACCCATAATTCATTGCATTTCCCATCAGGTTCAACTAGAGGCAAAAATAAATCCTGATGTACCTCTAGCCTACATCCAATCAGGCCTAGCATACATTATGACATTTTTCTGCCTGTGAACTTGCCCACATATGATCAAGCACATCAGGTGCAGATGGGCCAAACAAACTTGTTTAAGGAGTGAAAACTTGTTATGTCCAATGAGCAATTGCTTCCCCTATTTCAGGAGCTGTTTGTCCTGGACAGGGGGCTTGCAGGTCAGAGGCATATTTGTTTCCTGGATCTCTTAGGCATAGTAATTAAAACTTAAAATGTAACTTCGACTCTCACAATTGTGAGATAATATGGTAGTTCCCACTCTATCTTTTGAGGAGGGGGCACTTTTATTCACTCACTTCCTCCTGTATCCTCAGCACTTCCTCTCAGGATTTTAAAGTGATGTGGCCACACCAGCTACCATGTCTTCAATGCTTCTATTCTCAAAACCAGGAAACAAGAAGGACACACACTCAAAGTATGACTGAGATCTGTCTTCACTCCATCCATTCCACCAGCCAAGACCACCTGACTCTGTGAGATAAGCGTTACTTAGCACATCTGTGTTCAGTTAACATATATTTCCTTACATTATAATTTTTTAAAAACATCATTTAACTTTAGCTGCAAAATTATATTTTATAATATTTCACTTGTGCAAAGGAAACTGGAAAAATGTATTCTTATTCCTCCTGGACATTACCAAATGGCTGGGAAAAATTATTCCACTAATTTAATGTGCATATCTCCATGCCCTTGTCTTTGATTAGAAATATATTCATGAATAAAAATGGACACCAGGTTTCAGTCAGCACTCTGTACAACACACAGTCTTGGAATTTCAAGCATCTGAGTTGGGTTGCTGGCTTATGTAGGCCTAGGCCAGGTAGATTCATAGTTATTAATTATTTGGTCAGAATAACCCTCTTGAGTTCTGAGAGTGGAATATGCTATGGTTTGCACATGGCTTAAGAGGTCAGAATGGTTGTTTTCCATAGTCTCTTGAAACCATTAGAATGTAACTTTTTGAGTCATAAATAGTATTTGTATTGGAAGTTGAGGTTTTTGGTATGGACTGCATGATGACCATTCTGTATGACAAAGTTCCAGCGTTTCAGATTTGTATAGCACAATTCTTCAACACTCTTTTACTTTCATTTTTAATGATTCTCACTATGTGTTATGAGAGTTTCCTTATGCCTTTCCCTTTGGGATATTTTGTGTGGGCTTTGAAAGATGAAAATGTATATAATAGAAACCTGTTTAAACCAATTTTTTTTAAAAATAACCTCACCACTGTGGAAGTATATAGCATAATAACACAACCTACTCTCATACAAGTTAACACCAAGCTGCTAGAAAAAGTAGATAAGTAACATATATTTGATAAGTAAAGTATAGTTAAGAATTCAAATAGATAAACACCTAAGTGTAGCGGGAAATCAGGAACTATACATGTGAATGGATCGCGTCAGAGGACTGGAGACAAGTGGGGTATGGTTAACTGGAAAGGATTCCGGAAGTAGACCTCCTAGGGAGAGGACCAGGACAGGAAGCCGGCATTCTCTCTCGAGAGTTCCCGACCAGTTGCGCAGATTTTGGGACTGATGACGTGGCTTCTGGGTGCGCAGTTCGGGCCAGGGGCACGAGAGTTTGGACGTACGGCGTGGGGATAAAGAGTTTTCCTTAAAAACACTCCGGCGTACTACAACCTTATCCCTTCATTTTCTCTTAAAACCTTCTCTGTTTTATCAATAATTTTCACAAAATAAACCCCATTTAAAACATATCTCATGGTGGGTTTTTACCACGATACCTAAGGTCTACTCAGGTTCACAGTAACATTGGTCTACCTTTGTCTTTGCTTGCGTTAAGTTTTAACTATTTGGATACAGTAAATTATCTTTAAAAAACTGTAATATTTTATAATGGAGTGTCTAATCCTCTAAGAAAGTCCTTTCCTCAAGGTCAGGCATTTAGACAAAAGTCCCCATTCCCTCAGAGGCCTGGAGAAAGTTCCTGATTGCTAGAAAGGGAAACCAATAGTTATCTCTGGCAAGAGGAACTTGTGGTTCTTTCATTAACATGACTTGTCAAGATCAATGCTAGTTTCCTCAGTCTCTAATTATGAACCACACCCCAGCTCACATGTTCTTCTTCTCTCATTTAATACTATGTACAACTATAGAATATAACAGGTACATTCTTTCATCAATAAACACATAGGCAGCCATCCCTACTCACCCTCAGATCCTGTCAGCACCACCCCCTTCTGACTCCACATCTCTTCTCAAGATCAACTTGTAGGCAGGCTTGTGAGGCATTTTCTTGGTTAATGATTTATGTGAAGTCCTAGTCCATTGTGGGCGAGGCTAACCCTAGGCAGATAGTCCTGGGGTATATAAAAAAACAAACTGGGTAAGCTGTGAGGAGAAAGCAGTGTTCCTCCATGGCCTCTGCTTTAGTTCCTGCCTCAAGGTTGCTGCCTCGAGTTTCTGTTCTGACTTCCCTCAGTGGACTATGACTGGGATGTGTAACTTAAATAAGCCCTTTCCTCCACAAGTTACTTTTGATCATAGTTTGATCACAACAATAGAAACCCTAACTAATAGCATAATGCAAGGTAAATCTGCTAGCATTCAGGCATTATGCTGGCCTGCTCAGGGTCCTGGAAAAGACATGTCAGTTATCCCTACATGCATGCACTTGTCAGTATTCAGGCATTACGCTGGCCTGCTCAGGGTCCTGCAGCCACTATGTCACTAGTAATCCCTGTGCACATATGCTGTCGCTTCATAAAAGGTGGGCCTCTCCTACCTTCCACCTGTGGTTACATATTATATATTTAATAAAAACAGCCTGGAATATCAGAGAATAGATCCATCCACAGTCAAACCAGACAATTGTGGCACACACTGTAAGTCCCAGCACTGGGGAGGCAGAACAGGAGGATCTATACGAGTTCAAGGCCAGCCTGGTGTACAAAGCAAGTTCAAGGATAGTGAAGACTATTACACAGAAAGCCCTGTCTCAAAAAAATTTGAAAAACAGAACAAAACAAACCCAAAGAAATGAACGAAAACAAAAAGCTGGAGAGATCACTCTGTCCGCTGATATTCCAGACTGGTTTTATCAAATACATAATGTATCACCACGCCCACCCCTGCTCTCCTCATCTCTTCTGTCCAGAGGCTGCATTCTGCCCCTTTTCTCCTCTCCCCTACAATAAAAATCCCCATGTAAATTCTGTCATGTAGTGACTTTTAGGGCCCCTTGGTTCCAACTTGCCAAGGTCACATTCTGCTATTTTTAACTAAACTACAATAAAATCTACTTCCTGAAGCTTTTGTTGAGACATAAATCATTAGTGAGCCTACTCACTGTTAGTGAGGGAGACCTAACTACTCTGTGTTGATCACTATTTAATGTACATATGAATCAAAACATCAAGTGTCTATCAGAAACATGATATTATACCAACCAAAAAGTACAAAAATTAGACAAAAAAGCAGCAATAAGAAAAATGTACAGGGATGTGTTGGGTCCCATCTGACCTATGAAATAGTCCTAATATAGGGGAATGAGGTTTGAGAAAAATCAGAGACAGAAGAATAGGTGGATACAGAAAAATAGAATCAGAAAGGCTCTCAGTGAATACTGTAGTTTATTTCTCATGGCCTTTTTATACTTAATGTGAGAATGTGAGGGGTGCTCCCCTTTTCAAGAACATCATGGATCAAGGAAGAGACAAGGGTAAACACCTTTCTTGATTCACAAAACATCTAGTAACCATCCCTTATGGCAAAACATCCTGTTTTATAGCCTTAAGGAGCAAAACTAGCTTGGACTCTCTGGCCTTCAGTCAAGATGTAACCAAGCCACAAGCTGGAGTCACTGTGAGCTCCCACAGTGATGTCTTTCTACACAATGGACTATGAACTCAGGCCAGCTATTTTGATCCAGATGAAGGAAAGCTACAGATGGCAAGGACTCTTACTGACCACTTGTTGTGGCCCACTGATGTGATCAGGAATAGAAAAGCAGTAAGAAAAAAAGTATATAACATTTGGACTTAGTGCTGCTGCTGAGGGATTGGATACCAGTGGGAGTGACACTTGGTAGAAAGTCAGTGTGAGTCTACCAATGTTATAAAAATAGAAATATGTTATATGCAGATACATGCAAATGTGGTGACAAGATTATTTGGAGATTCTTGAAAGATGTTATTTACAATATAAATGTAAACTCAGTTTCTTTTAAGCAAATTTTTATTTAATAAAACACAAAGCAATATTCAAATTATTACTAATCTTATTTTATTTTTCATGAGTTTTATTCTTACCAAGGAGGAGTCATTGTGTGAGGACTCTCAGGATAATTATCAGGAAGAAAGACACTCTCAGGGGATAAGGTGTGTATGGGCTAGCCAAAGAATGAGGAAAGGATTGTAATCTTGTACAACAATGGGCTGTAACTAGAATGAGACAGAATTTAAATATAGCTTCAACAATATATATATATGCATGTATGCTTACTTGTAGGAATTTAATGCATAAAAACAATGCTTTAAATAAGTACAAATTATAGATTTTTCTAGTCTCAAACCTTAAGAAAGAGTTTAAAAATAATGGAGTCTGGCCCATACTTGATATATTATTCTCTATGTTGTAAACCTCATAGAAGCTATGTAAATAGACACACAGGACCAGAAAAACTTATACCATAGTAAAAACAAAATGTGGGATTAAAGTTGCTGGACAAATTATCAGTGTCTGCATCTCCCCACTATACAAAGGAACAAACTGATGGAAAGGAGAAACACGTGTGCTGGTTGCAATGCTGGAGGACCAGCAGTTGGCAATTGAAGTTTGGGAGGTCAGTCCGCCAGGAGGCAAAGCACTGATGGGTGAATCTTGGCTAGGAAATCCCCAGAGGACTTTGTCTCCAGAATGCCTCTTACTACTGCTGTGCCTTTACATGTTTGCCATTGCCATTTTTCTCTGATATCTGACATGGTGTGAATGGGTGTAAGTATATCCCCACTGCCTTGAATGTTGTGTGATTATCTCACGGCAATATCCTGTTCTACTGGATATTTTTACCTGTGGATTATTATGAAGATGATTTCTTCTTAAGCTGTACTATTTACGTAAAACAATCATTTTATGTAATAACAGAGTTAGTTTAAATAGAACTTTAATGATTAAGGTTTTTAATTAAGGGATTATAATAGAGGTTAGTTTAGTGAGATAATTAATACAGGTAAAGGTAGGATATAGTGTTTTCCCACCCCTGATAAAGCACAGACTGCAGAACAAGGAAATGTCATACAACTAGTTTTTCTTGAGGAGTTTGAAACTCAGGTTAATAAAAGAAACAGTTGAGTCCCAGAAGCCCAGCTAGCTCAAGGTCGTTAATCTTAATGTTTGGAGATGTGTCCACAGGTCTCAGTGTGTATCATGGCTGAAACAAATCTGAAATAATGACTTAAGGTCAAGTTAAAGTGTTTTGTTAATGGCTTTGAGTTTAAAATAAATCTTGGAAAAGAATTTAAAGGCACACTTAAGAGCCGAGTGAGGGGCTGGTTGAGGTCAGGGATCAGGACCAGTGGTGGCCTGGCTACCTGCTGGCTGATGTGCCTTCCTTGCTAGAATGGGTTGGGAACCAAATGAGATGATTAATTTCTTGTATCCATTTCTACCCTTGCTTCCTGACCAAAAAATCTATTGATGAGTGGTTATGTACCCTGAGGATTCAAAGCAGAGCTGTTTTTCATATATAAAAGCTTAGATTTGCAATTTTTAAACTTTTTTTTATGAGATTATCCTTTGAGATAAATAATAAAGTGATCAAACCTTTCTTTGTAACCATGAAATGTAGCCTGTCAGGAAAAAAAAAAAACTGGCTGAGAAAAATATCTTGCTTGCTTATACTCTGTTAATCTATAACAAATTGCTTGGGTATGAATGTATGTGGATTCCAGAGACAACTTAGTTTTCACCTGTAATATATAAAATGTTTAATCATGTAAGGGATATGGAAAACATTCTGAGTTTTACTTGTATTCATTGTACATCATTCACTTGAAAAATAGATTGTAACTGCACTGAGAATTTTATATTGCTTAAAAGATTTTGTTGAAATATATAAGCTGTAAGGAAAAATGAAGTTAGTTAGAAGGAAGATATCAATATAGACAGAAGGGATACATCTGGATAGAGGTAAGAAAAGAAATAGAGATGACAGAAAGATCCTGAAGGTGTGCAAGTGTGTGTGTGCATGTATGTATGTGCATGTGTGTGTGCATGTGTGTATATGCATGTGTGCATACATGTGTGTGCATGCATGCATGTGCGTGTGTATATGCATACATGTGTTTGTGTGTGTGTGTGTGTGTGTGTGTGTGTGTGTGTATGTGTGTTTTCCTTTTTATCAACCCCAGAGGTTTTACTCTCTCAAATAGAAAAGTCAAGTTGAGGGGTTAGTCAACCGACTCCATGGCTTTCCCTCCGTCCCTGAGCTTCTGAAGGCTGGTCTTCCTGGCAGCAACACAAGTAATTTCCACAGGTGAGTTAGATACTCTTTCAGTCAAGGCATCTAATGGTAAATAATATGCAGTAAGGAACCCCTATATCTGCATAACATTGTGTCCTTATGAGGAGTAATCTTACTAACTTGATCATGCCGTAGATTTTGTTTCCACACGGGGTAACAAAATTTGGGCTCACTGGAACCATCTGTATTTTTGTTGTAAATAATATCAATTCTTTTATCCATGTCTAGTGCATTTTAAATAGGAGTATAAGTGAATGTCCTCTGCATATGAGGACCACGGCCACTCAGTGGACCTTCACTGAGCTGATGGCCAACTCCTCTGAGGAGGGTGCTGTCAGGCTGATGGTCCAACACTGGTGTCTCCCCACCAGCTCCTGGCTCTTCCAATAGAAATCTCTCTTTCCAACCTTGTCTGCAAAGTACTGGGATATATTTTAAGGTGTGTGTGTATGGGTGATAATGTTATCAAGGATCACTGAGCATTGAATTTTCACACTTAACTGAGTTACACAGAAATTCTAAAGGCCCAAGGAAGAGAACACAAAACAGTGAGAAACATGGATGTTGGGATCTACCTGGAATTCTGTAACTAGCTTGGGATTCTGGGCTATAAGGTTCAGGAGATGGATGTAAATTAGTTATTCCAGTCAGGAAGGCAAACATACCCGACCACCCCAGCAAGCCTTGACTTGCCTTTCATGGCCCAAAATATAATATCCCAATCACTCCTGATTTAATTTTTAAATTTTATTTTGTTTTCTGTAATAAGAAATATGAAAGGAAAATACAAATAAAACTTCTAATTATTTTAGAGCCAATAACTGTGACACTACCTTAGTCTCAACCCTGCTTAGCCTCTTTTTCATGATATCTACTTGGAATGTATATATACAAACATGTACTCTCATCATTTTCCAAAGACTATAAGCTGTAGATTTAATGATTTACTGTACTTTTTGGGATACAATATCTCAATTAATTCAGCTCATTATTTCTTTCATTATTAAGCAAAAAGTGTGCACCTGTAAATATTTTGTTTTCAAATTCTCTCCTCTGATAGGCTGCCCACATTCTGGTGGATGGCTCTATGTTCCCCCACATACTGACTCCCTATGTAGACTCAGTGGGTTCTTAAAGAAGTTGGGGAGAAGTGATGGGAAGGAAATGGGAAAGGTTTAAGGGAGAGTGCCGTGGATGGATTTGATCAAAACATGTTTCATTTGTCATGAAATTCTCAAACAGTAAACATTTATATATATATATATATGTATATATATTTATTATTTGGTGTTTTACATCATACACCCCATCAAACTCAGATATCAGACCTCTCAGTATCATGCCCATTCTTATGATCTCCCTAATTACAAAACCACCCATTAATGTGGTTCATTTGCTTACTGGAGCATTATTAATCTTCCTGTGTCCAGACTCTTAAAGAAAACAAGACTTTCCTTACCCTACCCCTCTGCCAGAAGCCATCAATGCAGAAGTGAGGCATTGTGACACTTAGCTATGTTCTAGCCTTGAGTTCTTGTGTACAATGACATCTTTCTCTTTATATATATATTTTTAAAGTCCACTAATGAGTGAATACATCCCCTGCCTCTCTATCAGGGTTTGAGATACCTCGTTCAGGATGATATTCTCCATATCCATCCATTTGCTTGCAAATTTTAGAGTATCATTTGTTTTTCTTACTGCTGAGTAGTACTCCATTGTGTAGATATACCACAGCTTGTTAATCCATTCCTCAGTTGAGGGGCATCTAGATTGTTGTTTCCAGGTTCTTGATATTACAAATAATGCTGGTATGAACATAGTTGAGCTAATGCTTTTGGGGTGTGAATGTGCATCTTTAGGGTATACACCCAGAAGTGGTATTGCTGGGTCCTTGGGGAGATTGATTCCCAGTTTTCTGAGTAACTGACATACTACACTCTAAAGTGGTTGAACAAATTTACACTCCCACCAACAATGGAGGAGTGTTCCTCTTGCTCCACATCTTCTCCAGCATAGGCCATCATGTGTGTTTTTAATCTTGGCCATTCTTACAGGTGTAAGGTGGTATCTCAAAGTTGTTTTGATTTGCATTTCTCTGATGGCTAAAGATGCTGAGCATTTTTTCATGTGCCTTTCAGCCATTTGTAATTCTTCTGCTGAAAAGTCCCTTTTTAATCCTGAACCCCATTTTTTAATTGGGTTTTTAATGGTTTTGGGCTCTAGTTTTTTGAGTTCCCTATATATTTTAGAGATCAATCCTCTGTCATTTGTAGGGTTGGTGAAAATCTTTTCCCATTCTGTAGGCTGTCGTTTTGTCTTATGGAATGTATCCTTGGCTTTACAGAAGCTTCTCAGTTTCAGGAGGTCCCACTTATTGATTGTTGTTCTTAGTATCTGTGCTACTGGTGTTATATTTAGGAAGTGGTCACCTGTGCCAATGCGTTGGAGGGTATTTCCCACTTTCTTTTCTATCAAGTTCAGTGTGGCTGGGTTTATGTTGAGGTCTTTGATCCACTTGGATTTAAGTTTTGTGCAAGTGATAGGTTTGAATCTATTTTCATTTTTCTACACACTGCCATCCAGTTATGACAACACCATTTGTTGAAGATACTGTCTTTTTGCATTGAATATTTTGGGCCTCTTTGTCAAAGATCAAGTGTTCACAGGTGTGTGGGTTAATGTCTGGGTCTTCAATTCAATTTCATTGGTCCACAAGTCTGTTTTTATTTCTAGTCTAGTATCAGAATTTTATTAGTTTTCATCAATATGGATTATATACACTCAGCTTCTCCCACACAACAAAATTCAATGAATTTTTTTTAGATTTTCTTTTTTTCCCTTTTTTATTATTGTTATTATGAACAAAGAAGTCACACTTTCTAACCTTGTATATTCTTATTCAAGTTCCCTTCCCCCTCCCACCACATCAGGTCATTCTTTCTTCTCCACAAATCCCCATCCCCTCCCTGGGCAGGCTGCAGGCAGTCCCATGGTCCCACTGGTCCAATATTGCTTAGTTCAGTCTCCACTCCTGGCAAATTCAGTTTTCTCCCCACCCCCTCAAGAGTAAGTCCGGTGTTCCTCTAGGGGGAGTGGGATCCAAGGTGTCAGTCCAGGGTGTTTCTGATCCCAAGCTGTTCAGTGGTTGTGGTTTGCAGCTTGGGCACACTTTGCTTTTTTCTTGTTTGTTTGTTTGTTTGTTTGTTTGTTTGTTTAGAGTCCACCAATGAGTGAGTACATCCCCTGCTTATCTTTCTGAGTTTGTGATACCTCACTCAGTAGGATATTCTCCAAATCCATCCATTTGCCTGCAAATCTTAGGATATCATTTTTTCTTACTGCTGAGAAGTACTCCATTGTGTAGATGTACCACAGTTTGTTAATCCATTCTTCATTTGAGGGACATCTAGGTTGTTTCCAGGTTCTTGCTATTACAAATAATGCTGCTATGAACATAGTTGAGCTAATGCTTTTGGAATGTGACTGTGCATCTTTAGGGTATACACCCAGATTTGGTATTGCTGGGTCCCTGGGGAGATTAATTCTTAGTTTTCTGAGAAACTGTCATACTGCATTCCAAAGTGGCTGAACAAGCTTACTCTCCCACCAACAATGGAGGAGTGTTCCCCTTGCTCCACATCCTCTCCAGCATAGGTTGTCCTCTGTGTCTTTTATCTTAGTCAATCTAACAGGTGTCAGATGGTATCTCAAAGTTGTTCTGATTTGCATTTCTCTGATGGCTAAAGATGATGAGCACTTTTTCAGGTGCTTTTCAACCATTCGTAATTCTTCTGCTGAGAATTCCCTTTTTAGATCTGAACCCCATTTTTTGATTGGGTTATTCAAGGTTTTGGGCTCTAGATTCTTGTGTTCTTTATATATCTTAGAGATCAGTCCTCTATCACTTGTGAGGTTGATGAAAATCTTTTCCCATTCTGTAGGCTGTCATTTTGTCCTATTGACAGTGTCCCACAAGTCTGTTTTTATGCCAGTATCAAGCTGTTTTTATTACTGTGGCTCTATAGTATAATTTGAAATTGGGGATGGTAATGCCTCCTGAGATTCTTTTGTTGAGCAAAATTGTTTTGGCAATTCTAGCTTTCCTGTTATTCCAAATAAAATTCAATATTTTTGTTTCAAGGTTTGTAAAAAATTGTGTTGGGATTTTGATGGGAAGTGCCCTGAATCTGTAGATTGCTTTTGGTAGAATTGCCATTTTTACTATGTTGATCCTACCTATCCAGGAACATGGGAGATCTTTCCATGTTCTGATATTCTCTTCAATTTCTTTCTTCAGTGATTTAGAGTTTTTGTCAAATATATCTGTTGCTTCTTTGGTTATAGTTACTCCAAGTTATTTAACACTACTTGCAACTGTTATAAAGGATAATGTTTCCCTTATTTCTTTTCAGCCCTTCTATCTTTAGTATATAGGAGGGCGACTGATTTCTTTGAGTTAACCTTGTATCCTGCTACATTGCTGAAGGTGTTTATCAGCTGTAGGAGTTACCTGGTAGAATTTTGTGGATCACTTATGTATAGAATTATGTCATCTGCAAATAGAGATAATTTGACCGCATCCTTTCCAATTTGTGTCCCTTTAATCTCCTTTTGTTCTCTTATTGTTTTAGCTAAAACTTCGAGAACTATATTGAGTAGATAAGGGGAGAGGGGACAACCTTGTCTAGTTCCTGAATTTAGTGGGATTGCTTTGAGTTTTTCTCCATTTAGTTTGATGTTGGCCGTCAGCTTTTTTTAAATCACCTTTATTATATTTAGGTATTTTCCCTGTATTTCTGGTCTCTCCAGAGCTTTTATCATAAAGTTACATTGGATTTTGTCAAAGGCTTTTTCAGCATCTAAGGAAATGATAATGTGGTTTTGTTCCTTCAGTTTTTTTTTTATATGATGGATGACATTTACATTTTTCCTTATGTTGAACCATCCCTGTATTTCTAGGATGAAGCTTACTTGATCGTTAGTGGATGATATTTTTTATATGTTATTGTAAATGGTTTGCCAGAATTTTGTTGATAATTTTTGTGTCAATGCTCATGACAAGAATTGGTCTGTAACTCTCTTTCTATGTTGCATCTTTGAGTGGCTTGGGTATTTGGGTTATTGTGGCCTCATGAAATGAGTTTGGCAATGTTCCTTCAGCTTGTACTGTGTGGAACATTTTGAGGATTATCGGTATTAGCTCATCTTTGAATGTCTGGTAGAACTCTGCACTGAAACCATCTGGACCTGGACTTTTTTTTACTTCGGAGGCTTTTAATAACAGCTTCAATTTTCTTTGGGTATATAGGTCTTTTTAGTTATTTAATCTGATCTTGATTTAATTTCCGTAAATGGTACCTGTCCATAAAGCTGTCCATTTCTTCTCGGTTCTGCATTTTTGTGTAGTATAGATTTTTATTGTATGACCTAATAATTCCCTGGATTTCCTTGGGGTCTGTTGTTATGTCCTCCTTTTCATTTCTGATTTTGTTTATTTGGATACTCTCTCTCTGCTTTTTGGTTAGTTTGGATAAGGGTTTATCTATCTTGTTGACTTTCTCAAAGAACCAACTCTTTGATTCATTGATTTTTTTTTGTATTTTTTTTGTTTCAATTGTGTTGATTTCAGCTCTAAGTTTGATTATTTCCTGCTGTCTACTCCTTCTAGGTGAGTTTGCTTCTAATTGTTCTAGGAACATCAGCTGTGCAGATAGTTCTCTTGTGTGGGATTTCTCTAGTCTTTTCATGTAGGCATCTAGTGCTATCAATTTTCCCCTTAAGACTGCTTTCATTGTATCCCATAAATTGGGGTGTTGTGGATTCATTTTCATTGAATTCTAGGAAACCTTTGATTTCTTTCTTAATTTCTTCCTTGACCCAGAGGTGGTTCAGTTGAGTGATGTTTAGTTTCCATGGTTTGGTAGTCTTTTTTGTGGTTCTTGATGTTGTTGAACTCTAGCTTTAGACCATAGTAATTTGATATGTTATAAGGAGTTATACCCATTGTTTTTGTACCTGTTAATATTTGCTTTATGACCTAGTATGTGGTCAATTTTAGAGAAAGTTCTGTGGGGTGCTGAGAAATATGTATATTCCTTTTTGTTTGGGTGGAGGATTCAGTATATATCTACTAAGTCCATTTGAGTCATAACTTCTGCTACATCCCTTATTTCTCAGTTGAGTTTCTGTCCGGTTGACTTATCGAAGGGTGAAAGTGGGGTATTGGAGTCTCCTACTATTAGTGTGTGAGGTTTGATATGGGGTTAAAACTCTACAATTTTTATGGCAGCTATTCAGAGAAAGAAATCTAGATGTGTTGTTTTAACTTTCATTAGCCAACAAATGTATCTGGGTAACCGGTAAAACTGACTTATCTCATGTCCTGTTTTCAAACTTCTATTGGTTTTTTATTGCCACTATTGTTGGTGACTGGTCTTTGTTTTGAGATGGTGTCTTTTTATATAAAGTAATGGTCCCTGAGCTCACATCCCCTCTTCATCATCCTGAAAAACACTGGGAATAAAGGAACACCACTGTGCCCAGTTTATAAAATTTCTCTTTTTTATTTTCTAATTGTTCAAGGAATAATTTACTTGGAACCAGATTATTTTTGTGACACTATATTACAGGCAAGAACCTTCAAGTTTATTGTGAAAGCAAGAGCATATTAGTCTCTGGAAAGGGTACCAAAAAGGGGAGGAGCTAGGAGGTCAGATTTAAGCACCTGCTGATAGGTATGGAAGGGAGTTCTTTCCTCATGCCAGGCAGTTCTGCAGCAAATATTCACTAGATGTCCTAACTCAAACAATTTTGCAAAATGTCTAACCTTGAGATCGCCTCTGATCCCATGGGTGGAGGGCTTAGTTTACAAAACGATTTGTTCCAATGGAAAGCCGAAAGTAGTAGCCTATGCTTACAGCTGACCAGCTGTGATGCAGCTCACACAACTTAAGCAGTCACTTAAGGATATTCCAAAGGTTCAGGAAAACAGCCATGTGGACGGAACACATAATAAGGGAGACAATGGTGGTTCTGTGCCCGTCTGGGTATACTACTTTCAGGATGGCTCCTGTGTTTAGCTGCCTAGAAGTCTTCAGATGTTTGGGAGGACCTCATATGGGATCTTCATTATGCATGCATGATGATTACACCACTAACCATCAGATTATGGCTTTCTCTCCTCTCCCAGGACTGCCTTTGATCACATGATTATTTCTCCCACAACCAATTTCATCCTGAGGCTAAGGGTCCCCTTTTCCCCACTTAAACGTTAGGCCAAAGAGTTTCTTTCTTTTTTCTTTTTACTGCCAGGAGGCCATGTTGAATTTATTGGAGGAATGGGTGGGGGAGGAGAGAGGGGGAGGAGACAGAGCAGCCAAAGAGTTTCTATGCAAGGTTAACTTAGCTACAGTGATTGTGCTCTTTAGCAACACTTATTTTTAATGTTATTTATTTTTGAGACGGAATTTATGTAGCTCAGGCTGTCCTGGAGCTAGAGATCACCTTTCTCATTCTTCCTGGCCCGTATGTGCAAAAGCCAGGCTGATCCTGAGCTGAGGTGGTAGAGTGGGGGGTAGGGGTGGGGGTGGGAGTGGGAAGTTGTAGAGAGACTAGAGAAGGAGAAAGGGGAGAAATACCAGGCCAAACGCCTGTCTGGTCTGCCATTCAAATGTCCACCAGATGGAGCTGTGCTCCTGCTGTTGTACCAATGTAGGCCTGTGGGAACTTAACCCAGAAGCACTGCGTTGAATCCACACTGAACGACAATGTTCACGCAGTTTTCTACCCACTGCTCTTAGGACTGGCTTGAACTCTCTGGATCCTCCATCCTCCGGAGAGCCAAGTCTTCCTAGAACTTTGGATTCCTGTATTAACTACAGCTGAGATCTTGATAGAGCAACCTTGAAGGTCAGAAGGACCCATGTCCTGCAGCCCCTCCCCCACTCCAGACTGGGGCTGCCCTGATTCTCCTTCCCTTCTGGCATCCACCAAGCCAAGGCAACCCTGCACTGGATACAAGCCCCGCAAACGGCTCTGTAGACTAGGAGCCTCCAGTGGTCAGCAGAGTGGAGTCTGGTTCCTGCCCTGTGGTCTGAGGCAAAGAGTTATGCTTGGGGGGCTGATGACCAGTGAAAGGTCACTGTTAAGGTCTTCCTCTGTCCTGTCCCCTTTTTTAACTTGCGTAATTTACCTGCAGAGAATGGTTTGCAGTTTTCACTGGCTGACTTTTTTTTTTTTTTTTTTTTTTTTTGATACACTAGCAAGGCCAGCTTGAGTGTATTTGCCAAGTTTAAAGTATCTTTCCAATCCCAGCATTTAGGAAATATCTCCTATTTCCTCTCAAACTTTGCTTTCTATTATTTTTTGTGTCTACGAGAGTTAGTGTCATATCAGACACTACAACTCTCTGCGTACCTTTTGGGGACTTTTTTCTACATTTATCTATATACAATACTCATCACAGTTTGTTTTTCCCCAAACATCTCTCTGCTGTGTTTTCTGTGGCCTTGGTCAGTGTGCCCAGAGTGTTTTCAGCCTCAGCCTCAAGTGGCTTCCTTTTTTCTTTTTTCTTTTTTTTGGAAATATTGCTCTTTCAATCCCTTTCCCCCAGCATGCCTTAAGTATTATCCAATGCATTAGAGTGTTGAAACGTTTTTATTTACTATTTCTGCAATGGCAGGTTAGCCCAGGGTTTGTGCCAGTTGATCAAACTCTCCGCCCATCTCTGAGCTGGGACTCCTGCCCCCTTTTATATTTCTCAATCATGACAATACTCCCACATCCCTTGAAGCAACTTAATCTGCATCTAAGCTTAGGTATTGAGAAACATAACACTGGACTTCAGTCCTGCCCATCTCTAGTTTCAGCAGTCTTGCTTATGATGTTTTTCAGGGAAGTACCTTTTTGCAATTGGTCCTATTAGTCATGTCAAAATTTCCTGGGTGTTTGGAGCCTGAACTGGCCATCTTCTGTAACCAGGCAAGGCCTCAAGTGGAGGGATTGGGACCCAAAACCTTCAATCTACAGCTTGCCCTGTTTGCAGAGTGTTCTGGGACCTGATTCTAGCAGAATCCTCATCAAAGAGACCAGAGAGACCTCATCCAGCAACTGATGGGAGCAGATGCAGAGTTTACAGCCGAATATTAGGCAGCGCTCAGGAGTCCTGCAGGGAAGGGGGCAGAAGGATCTGAGGAACCAGGAAGCAGGGACACCTGAGAACACTCACTGCCCACAGGATCATTGACTAGTATTCATGAGGGCTTGCAGAGATCAGGGAGTCTGGAGGAGTCTGACCTTGTCCTCTGCATACATGCTATGGCTGAGTAGCTTGGTGTTCTTGTGGGACTCCTAACAGTGAATGCAGGGGTAGTCGCTGACTCCTTCGTCTACTTATGGGACACATTTCCTCCTACTGGGTTGCTTCATCCAGCGTTGATTTGTTAGTATGTACCTGGTCTTGTATTATGCTGCATAAGGTTGATGTCCCTGGGGGGATCTTCCCTTTTCTGAGAAGATATGGAAGGAGAGTTGGTCTGGGGGAGATGGGATGTGGACATGGAATTGAGGAAGGGGAAACTGTGTTTGGGATATAATATATGAAGGAAGAATTAAAAAAAAATTCCTGGGTGTCAGCCAGTGAAAAAATGCAAGCCAGGTCCCATAAGTGAGGGACTGCCTGCCTGCATGTCTTTTAATTGTCTGTCTTTCTCTGCAGCCTCAACAGTTCCTGCTTCTAAACTCACATGGCATTTCCATTGCATGATGTCTGGTCCATCTACAGCCTTGGCTCTGGCTCTCCAGATCTGACAGTTTCTAGGTGATGGAGCCCTGAGGGAAGAAAAGAAGGATGTTCCAGCCTGCTCAGACTCAAGTTACATTTAGTTCAATTCAGGGGGTGGGATTAAAGGTAAAGAAATAAGTGAATATCTAAAGCAGTCACACAGAGTCCTCTTGTTATTTCTCAGTGAATGACAGTTTCTCTTTTTTTCTTAAGTGCTGGGGGTGAGCCCAGGGCTTTGTGCCTGCTGGGCATGTGGGTTACTAAGGAGCTATCCACAGACAACCCTTATCACTACCCGTTGTAGGTCTTTGCTATTTAATTGTATCACCCATTCTCAGAACATGACATCTCTGGGAGATGGGTCATTGATTCTAAGCATTTTTTATATAGATGGCTGAAATCAATTCAGGTATTAATGTTAAATGTAGCTAAAATGTTTTACTATGTTCTTACTTCATTATTGGATGGTCATTTACTTTTACCATCTACCAAAATGTTATGAGGACTTCTTGTTCTTCATAGCAGAGACTACTCAAATCAGGCCAGACAAACAAACAACAAAATGTTAAATAACTCTTGGACAGTAAATCACTTTTTGTTTCATTTTGTGTTTTCAGGAGATAGAATCCAGGGCCTATATCAGTGAGGCAAACATTCTACCACCCACTACCTTATCCCAGCACTTTTCTGGGCTCTTTTCAAAGCTGTGTTAGGTAGGAAGACAGGAAGGCAGTGGCCCTTCTCCTACAGTTATTTTGTTTCCACAACAAGGCAGGACACAGCACTTTTGTAATGCTCTCTCAGCTATTCTTGGGTGGTCTCTAAGGACTGTAGTTTCTATCTATAGTGTAACAGAGTGAGTAAAATGTATTAGGAAAAATAAGGTGATATGAACCTGATCCTCCTTCCATAATATAAGAGGAACAGAGACTCTGGGAATCTTTTATTCAGAAGGTCAGCCCCTCAGCAGGCTTTTCAGGAAGGCCAGATGCATAGAGTTGCCCTTCAACATGCCCTCCTTCATGGCCAGGACAGCTAGGCCACAAACACAGCAGACTCAGGTAAAGCTGCACCCAGGCTCATACTCAGAGGTGTCGTGCACGAGAAAGTCACATCCAAGCACCATTTGCACCCACAGGGAGCTCTGTTGCAGTCATGGGCCTTCTGTCTCTTAGAGTTAAATCTTGATATATAAATCATTGAGCTACTTCAGGACTGTTTTTGTAATTTTTAAAATACTCATCACCAATGTTTGGTTACCTCCTAGAAATCCATGGAAGAAAGAAAACTGATGTTCATAATCCTTTGTCAAGGCTCTCTCTACATGTGTTACTTAGAAGGAGGTCAGGTTTGGCATTTCATACCAGTTCTAAACAGGTCGTATGTTAGTATTTGCTGACTTGTTCTTCAGTGTCTTCCCCCATCCTGGCTTCTGTATTAGCATCAGCTTCTCAACTGCTGGCTGGGTAGATAGATTCCCAGTATAGAAACAGTAATACTTCTTCCATTCAGTCTAAAGCCATAGGTTAACATAGGCTCTGGAGAATACGGACCCATATACAAGATATTCCTTTTCCTTGGGTAGAAAGAGTGTTCTTGAAGCTCAATGTTGATTTTCTAGGCATGGGATTCCACCTCCAACTTCTGTAGTATTCTTGTAATGAAGAAGCAGGAACAGTACAGACACCATTGTCTCCTCATCCCAAGTCAACAAATGTTTATACCCTATTTCAGATACTGGGAACAAAATGAAGAGTAGCTGGAGCTCATACACTGAGGAGATGAACAGGGAAGGCCCTGTGTGCTTTCAGAAAAGGATAGACTGGCCCTTTAAAATGGGGAAGTGGGACTAGATAGGCCAGAGGAAATATCAAACTATCAACAGAAAAGGGATGAAGGGGGAGGGGCAAAAGGAGAGAGAGCATGTGACTGCAGAGGGTCCAGGACATAGGAGACTAAGACGCTGCCCTACAGTCTCGTGTACCCGAGCAAGCAGAGCCTTTCTCTATAGAGGAACACTCAGTACACACAGAGATGGAATAGTGCTTCTAAAACTTCATTTTCCGTGGGAAACTTTGACCGCTAGGAAGGACAAAGTCACTTACCTGGGTTTCCCTGAAGACAGGCTGGACTGTAAGAAAGCATCGCCTGGATTTAATCTACGTAATTCCCAATAACCTGTGCTATCAGTCAAACAACTCAAGTCCTATAAACTGCACCCTCTTCTATTTTAAAACAAGGTTGTGTAGCTGGCTGGCCCATAACTCACTGTATAGCTGAGGATGGCCTTTTATGATTCTCTTGCCTGAACATTTGAGTGTTGGGATTCTAGACGTGAAGCACTGTGCCTGGTTGATGCAGGGCTGGACATCACACTCAGGGTCTTGTGCAAGCAAAGCAAGCAGTCTATGGACTGAATTACATCTCAGCCCTCAGCTTTAACTTCCAAGTCTGTAAATGAATAGTCACGTTTAAAGTATCTACTTACTATGGAGGCTACAGATATCTGTCACCCACACACTCACTATCAACAAGGCTCGGAAAACAGCCTAGCTTTCTTGATTTTCCTATCTACTGTTCTCGCTTCAGTTTATGGATCAGAGAGAAGCATGTCTGAGTTCTCTCTGTGCCCTTCTGTATTTTAAATCTACCTCCATTCTCTGAGTGCCTTTTGCTGCTAAATGAATAGTGTATACCATGGCTCCAAAGTGTCATGCAAATATGTTCTTCCTTGGACACTGAAAAGTGTAATTTTGTGATGGAAGTAAACATCCTAATGTATTTTTTCCTCAGGAAATGCACAGCTAGGTGCAGGCCTCTGTTTTGGCCCTGCTCAGTTCACAGAGGCACTTCCTGGCAACTGGTGTTACAGCAGCTGGGACAGGCAGCACCATTAGAAATGGCAGCAATAGCTTCATACAGAAGAATAGAGGGAGACACATAATTCATGGCTTTTTAAAAAATGTAACTTAGTAGCTTTCTTATAATTTATTTATTTTTCTTTTATGTGCACTGGTATTTTGTCTCTGTGTGCACATGTGTCACGGTGTCAGATCCTCAGGAACTGGAGTTTCAGACAGTTGTGAGCTGCTACATGGATGCTGGAAATTGAACCCGGGTCTTTTGTAAGAGCAGTCAGTGTTCTTAATCATTGAGCTATCTCTCCATCCCTAACTTAATAGTTTTTCTTCATAGAGAAATACCTTTAGAAGCAGATATTCAAGTTTATAGGAAATCAGTTTCTTAGAGGCAGTTTTTGTCCAGTTCATGGTATATAGGGAGACATGAAATACTCTGTATAAGAGGACCAGACTTTAAGCAGATTTAACTGGAAAAATATATTTCCTACTAACCAATTGGCATGAGATACCAAAATTCCTAGGATTGGCCTTTTGGGGCCTATGCTAAATGGGGTGCATGCAACTTGGTGCATATGTAACAGAGGATGATTCCTCAGCTAAGGCAGTGGACACAGACTTGGAAGGGCCCTAGCATGCAACCACTAGGCTCTGATTTAAAGACTCATACAGTGATGTGGAGGGCTAGAGTATGAAGTGTGTCCCAAAAGCAGGACCTGCTCATCCATGAGGCATGGAAAGACAGAGAGAGCAAACTTAGGAAGTCTACCCTGGGCTAGGAGAATCGTTTCTAACACACAGAAGTGGAGCGTGACATTGTGATGTAAACTGCTGAAGCAAACTCCAACTTCATAACTGTGCCTTGGGCTGGGCCTCCCAGAGGACTGCCCCTGCTACAAGCTGACGCAAGTGCCTGCCTTCAGGGCCTGCTGCTCTGCTGCTACTGAGAAAACTTTTAATTGCTTTATTTTTTTACTCTCACCTTCCTTCCCAACATCAAATGAAAATTACAGTCTTTAAAAAGTTTGTGCCCTATGGCTCTCCACCTGCCTCCAATTACAATAAGAACTTTAATGACAAATATGTTTGGAACATTTCAAAACTCTTGGGGAGACACTGCCTTTAGCTGAAGGTCTTGGGAGAGCTCTGAGTAGGGAATTCAGCCTCTTCCCCAGCTGTGGTCCTGTCTGGCTAATACCCTAAGTTTCAAGTTGCTGCCTAGAGCCCTTGCCTAGTTGGGGTCAGGAGGTCACAAAGTTCCAGGGAAAGCCAGAAACTTTCCAAAGCCACAAACACCTTTAGAAAGTTGTCAGGCTGTGGTCAGTCAGTGGAAAAGAAAAGCTAAACTAAACTAGTCACATGCTGTTCAGACTATTGATTGTGGCCTGTTAGTGACTCGCTCCAAATAGAAGCAATTATACATTATCCAGTCAAACCCTTCTGAAGCACACGAGCACAAATGTCAGTTGTCTTCTTTTGAACAGGAAGGAATCTCAGTCATCCAAAACATAAGCTTAAGGATAAGCTTGGGGATTTGTATTACCGACTTTCTACCTAAAACTAGCAAAAACTCTGTATGCAAAATGAAACCCAAAGAGTCACCTGTTTAGACATTATTTGGCATGCACTAACCACAGTTCCACAGTAGTAGCACACACTTAAAGATTCATAAATCCCACCACACCTCTCTCTAATGTGTCTGTTCAGCCTACACAGAAGTTATTACCATAAACTTATATGAATCCACCTCCAGGTACAATGTATGCAGCTATTGATTTTGCAAGTAATTTTTTTCAATACTTATCCACCTAAGGACCACCAGAAGCAATTTGTGTGGTAGAAATGTTCTCTGTATACTGTAAATAAAGTAACTGATTTGACCTAAGTGCAGCACCATAGAAGAGGGTGGAGAATCAGAGGACAGACAAGCAGAAGGAGGGTGGAGTTAGCCAGTCTCCATCTGACCCCCGAAGAAGAGATATGTAAGGAATCCAGGTGAGCCACGGGCCGGGACACGTGGCAGGTAGATTACTAGAAATGGGTTGAATTAAGATGAAAGAGCTAGCTAATAATGTGCTTGAGATATAGGCCAAACAGTATGAAATTAATATAAGTGTCTGATTCATTTCTTTGGGGGATAAAAGCTACCGCGGGCCAAGTCCAAACTTCTGGCCCAAATGGGCCCGGGAAATGTCTCTACAACAAATTTGCTTTCTGCTGACAAAGCTAGCAGTATTGCTTTTTTGTTCTACATGAAGAGCATGCTAATTCCCAATCCCTGCATCATGACCAAGTTCACGTGGAGCTTGGGAACTTGTGTCTTCCACAAGTTATCATGGTAGCATTTTATATCGGATGATGTCATGCTAACTGGATCAAGTGAGTAGGAGATAAGATCTTTCTAGCCTTACTGTTAAAGCAGAAAATGGGGAAATAAATTCAACTCAAAGGCTTCAATTCAAGGACCTTCTATCTGCCATCTTCTAAAAGTCCAGTGGAGTGGGGCATGTAGATGGTCTTTCTGAGCTGATAAATTGTTGCACCCAGCACAGATTTAGAGACCTCTTTTGGATTTTAGAGGTTGCACATTTCTCACAAGAATGTGTTATTCTGGTGAATATATCAAATGCTTCAAAAGCAGCTGGTTTTGAGTAGGCCTGAGGCAGGACAAGGTTCTTCATTATCATGTCCAGGCTGCTGAGCCAACTGCTTTGACACACATGAACAGCAGGATCCAGTGGACATGACGGTGCTTGAGGTGGTGGTGGCAGGTGGGAATGCCGTTTGGAGTCACTCCATTCACTGTGCCCACAGATATAGCCATGCTGTGTATTTTTATTCAGTTCTAGTAACATAATGAAGGAATTCACGTACAAACCCACACTCCTAGAGCCAGCTGGCTTTTGACAAAGAGCCCAATAATACACACTAGAGAAAAGACTGCATCTTTAACAGATGCTGCTGGTCAAACTGGATAACTACATGCAGAAAAACTAAAATGAGACCCTAATCCCTCACCTTGTGCAAAATTCAACTTCAGCTGGATCAAGGGCCTCAGTGTAAGACCTGCCACCCTGAGTGTGATGGAAGAAAAAGGTAGGAAACATGTTTGAACTCTGTCTAAAAAAAAGATTTTCTTCTGAACAGGACTCCAACAGTGTAGGTGTTAAGACCAATAATTTTTAAAAGACTTATTTTAAATATTAAATAAGGATATACAGGGATGGAAAAAAAATTCAGAGGGAAAGCTGAACACAAAGTAAATATATGTGTAGCAATCTTATTTGCATTATCACCCTTGATAAGTCATGCTTATGATTTTTATCTTCTTTATAGTTTTTGTTAACTTTTCAGCATTTTAAATTCATTTTACTGTTTTTTTGATAAATACAAAATAAATAAAGAAGAAAAAAATGTATTTATGTAATATATTTTGATCATATCCTCACCCCAACTCCTCTTGGGCCTTTCCTACTTCCCTACCCTCTCAATTTCATACTCATTCTCTCAAAAACCAAAACCAAAATGTAAACATATAAACAAACAAGAAGTTCCCAAAAAGAATAAAATGAAATACAAAGCACTCACACCCCTGCCAAACAAAACAAAACATGGGGTTAATTTTCTACTGAACTGGGCTTGTCCTGTGCTTGGCAGATACTCCATTGGAGAAAACTGATTTTTTTTCCCTTTAAGGCCAGAAGATATCAATTTCAAATAGCTTCTTGATTAGGAGGTGGGCCTGTGTGTCTACTACCTTCTCTCCATCCTGAGGCTCCATCTGGTTTGAATCTGTTCAAGACTTGTGCATGTTGCCACAGTCTCTGTGAGTTCACGTGTGCATCTGTTGTGTCTGGATGACACTGTTCTGCCTGGAGACCATCCATCACTCCTGGCTCTCATAGTCTTTCTGCTTCCTCTTCCACACAAATCCCTGAGCCTCAAGGAGACTGGACTTGATGAAGGGCTGGGTACTACAAAAGACCAACACTTAATAAATGGATCTGCTGCATGCCTGTGGACTCCTGCAGGCAGAGCCCTGGGGTAGGGGGTTTCTAGCAGAAAACTCCCAAACCTGTGTGGCCACACTTGCTCTTTGATTTTTGAAAGCCAGGCAGGGAACAGACTCATGACTGTCCAGCACACCCAGGACATTAATGGGTAGAAATTTTCCAAAAGGAACATTCCACGTGAGGGTTGGGCAAAACCAGAGGAAGGCCTGACACCTACTGGTGACTGAGCAGAAACCCAACAGTCCATTTGCTTGCATTCTCTGGGACATTTGCACACTCATACCTCTTATTTTCCAGATTCAAACAGGAGTCACAAGCTACATCTTCCCATCAGAACAGTTGGTTTCATTAAGACTTCACACTGAAGTAGTGAATTCAAAAGCATCCCACCAAGAAAAAATAATATCAACTGGTGGTATAATGTTTATCTATTTTGTTATTCTTGTCTTTTATTTTTATTTTTAATTTTTATTCTTGCATATCTTTTCTTGCTTTTATTTTTATAATAAAATATAATATAATTAAATATTTTTAAATAAAATAAGATAAAACAAACACTAACACATCAACGTTGGACATGACAAACCAACAGAAGAAAAAGAACCCAAGGGAGGGTATAAGAATCAGAGGCTCACTTGTTCGCATACTTAGGAATCCTATAAATACAATGAACTGAAGCCGCAATATATATGAGGAGGATCTGGTGCAGTCCTGTGCAGGCCCTGTGCATGCTGCTTCAGTCCCTGTGAGGAGGGTTGCCTGAGCTCTGAAAAAAGGAATTTGATAGTAACTCTCATTTAGAGTGGGTCCTTGTATTTGTTCCTGTCTGTTACACGAGGAAGCTTCTCTGATGATGAGTGAACAAAGCACTGGTATAGGAGTATAGCAGAATGTCCTTAGGAGTCATTTTATCACTGTCTTTTGTTTGTTTGTTTAGATCAATATTAATTGTTTTCCATAGGTCACTGGCCTTTAATCAGTTCTTAGTTGCTTACTCCCACAAGCTTTGTGTCACTGTTGTTCTAGCATATCTTACAGGAAAGACACCATTGCTTGAAGAACAAAATCTGACATTATCAATAAAAGAAAAGCATTTGCCTATATTTGCAGTGTGTCCTCTTCTTCTGTTGAGGGCCATGGGAATATACAGCGGATGACAAACCAATATTTTATAGGCTGTGCTACCAGATGAATAGCCAGATGAGGAACCCCATCAGATGAAGTCCATGGAGGAGTTCTACTAAAAATCCATGGAGTGACCAACTAGGCAAAACCTGTGGGGTAACTTGCTGAGGATTCTGGTTTTCTGTCTATAGTTTTCTTAGGTGCTACTGCTGTGCCTCTCTAATAAAAGCTGTAGGGTTCTTTCCACAGCCCTTTAGTAATGTGTTTTACATCTTTGGGCACACCTATAGCTGTGGATAGTCAAGTCTGATATATAGAAATAATACCATGACATTGTATTTAGTTTCTGGCCCTGACTTTGGGGTCTAGACCAGAGGTTTGACCGACAGCTCAGCAGTCCCACAGAATCACAGAGTCACACAGACACTTGTGACAATTTTATGTTGATCGACCTAGGGCCCAGACATATAATTTGCTAACTCCTTCATCTGAACTCAACCCATCTTGTTCAGCGATGATGCTTGATATCTTTTTCTCAGGGTCACATTTCAGCTTCTTTTCTTTGTGTCTGCTGCTGTCTCATCGGTGTGTCCCCATCACATCTCTGTGGAGTCTGTGTTCTTTGAGATGTTCCCAGAGTTTTCTTAGCCTGGTAGCCCTGCCCACAATTCCTGTTTGCCTTTGGCTAAACAGCTTTTTTATTAAGCCCATAGGTGGGACAAATATTTGCAACCTTACCAACATAATCCCACTACACCGAAATATTTTTATTTACTGACACAGAAAAGTAACAGTAGTTTCCTTCTCAAAGATAATTAATTTTAGTTTTGAGAACAAATTCAGACACACTTAAGTGCTCCTGCAGAATATACACAAAGACAAATTCCCAGATGTTGTTTATTGCTAAATCAAGGCTAGGCTGTCTTGAGACATACTCCCCTTGCAAGAGCTTACTTTCTACACATACTCTGAGCAGTCAAGGTTCAATCTGCTACTGTTATTGTTATGTTCTGAATAACAGTGTCATTCTCTGTCTGGGGAAATGTTCTGCACAAGGCTAAGCATTTATACCAGCCTGTCTTTGTGACCTTATTAGTTGGAGAAAAACTGCATGACTTCATATGTTATGAGAATGGGCTGAACTCTGAAAATGAAACATATAATTGTCCAGAGTTTGGCTAAGGAACAGGGGAGCAGCAGCAATGTAGAGGAGAAGAGAGAAGGGGGAATGAGTGTGTATGAATGAGAGTGTGTAAGAAGCATCAGCAATGTAGGGATGAAGATATGTAGAATGTGAATGTATGTGCTGAGTTAGAGATGAAGAAGCCTAAGGAGACAGTGAGAGATACGTGAGAGAATGAATGGATGAGAGAGCGAGTGAATGATACAGGAAAAGCATATATGTGTGAATGAATGTGTGAGAGGTAAAGCCATGTGAAAGAGTTGTTTGCTACATATAGAAGCTATGCAAAGAGCTGATGAGAGTGTGTAAAAACAATGTAAAATGTTATATAGTTAGAGAGCTCTATAAATGAAATATAGATGAGAGAATGAATGATGAAAGAGTGAATGAATGATGTAGAAGCAGCATATATATGTGAGTACATGTGTGAGAAAGAGAAAGTATGTGGAAAAGTTGATGCTACATATAGGAACTTTGCAAAGAGCTTTATGAGCATATGTAAGAACAATGTAAAATGTTATATGGTAAGAGAGTTGTGTATATGAGATGAATAGCTATGACTATTTTATTTGTAGTTGTGTGGAGGCAAGCAAGATGAAACTATAAAAGAGAAATAGAAGAGAATATATGTAAAAAAAAAGCTGTGTAGACATGTGAAAATAGTTGTAACTGTGTATAGAAATGTATGGCCATATGTATGTAAAGAAAGATATGTGGATGTGTGTATAGAGTGCAGCAGTGTGGAGATATGTAATGAATGAAGACAGAAAGAATCAGAGACCATTTTTAAGAAGTAAAAGAGAAAGTTACCATCAGAAGGAGTGTATGTTTCCTTATTTCACCAGTCAGTTAGATAGAGAATTATTCTTAATTGTCTCAGATAAAAAGTTTCTTATCCCTTTTCTTTGCTACTCTGAGGTGTTCCCTTTATTATTCTGAAGCAGATCATGGGAACTGGCCTCTTACATACTGGATGGCAGTATGTAGAAAACTGCAAATTGATTCAAGCCTGTCACCCTGCACAAAACTCAAATTCAAGTGAATCAAAGACCTCAACATAAAGCCATCTGCACTGAACCTGATAGAAAAGAAAGTGGAAAATACCCTCCAATGCATTGGCACAGGTGACCACTTCCTAAGTATAACACAAGTAGCACAAACACTAAGAAAAACAATAAGAGGGACCTCTGAAACTGAGAAGCTTATGTAAGGCAAGGAACACAGTCATTAAAACAAAATGACAGCCTACAGAATGGGAAAAGATTTTAACCAACTCTACAAGTGACAGAGGACTGATCTCTAAAATATATAGAGAACTCAAGAAACTAGAGCCCCAAACCCTGAATAATCCAATTAAAAAACTGGGTTCAGAACTAAAAATGGAATTCTTAGCAGAAGAATTATAAATGATTAAAAGACACTTGAAAAAATGCTCTACATCTTTAGCCATCAGAGAAATGCAAATCAAAACAACTTTGAGATACCACCTAACACCTGTTAGATTGGCTAAGATAAAAGGCACAGATGACAGCCTATGCTGAAGAGGATGCGGAGCAAAGGGAACACTCCTCCATTGCTGGTGGGAGTGTAAGCTTGTTCTGCCACTCTGGAATGAAGTATGGAGGTTTCTCAGAAAAGTGGGAATCAATATCCCCAAGGATCCATCAGTACCACTATTGGGCATATACCCTAAAGATGTACATTCACACTCCAAAGGCATTAGCTCAAGTATGTTCATAGCAGCATTATTCGTAATAGCAAGAACCTGGAAACAATGTAGGTGCCCCTCAACTAAGGAATGGATTAACAAACTATGGTACATCTACACAATGGAGTACTACTCAGCAGTAATAAAAAATGATATTCTAAAATTCAGAGGCAAATGGATGGATTTGGAGAATATCTTCCTGAGTGAGGTCTCAGAAACCCAGAAGGATAAGTAGAGGATGTATTCACTCATTAGTGTAGTTTAAGCAAAAGCTTTCTTATTTCATTGAAAGATGATCGGTGACTAAAGTGATTTAAAACACTCACATACACACCAAAAAAAAAAAAAAAAAAAGCAAAAAAACTTCTGGATTGACTGTAGAAGGGTTGCTTATCAGGAATTTGTGGTGGCCATAGTGCATCCATGGGCATTAGCTGTAATCTACTGTGCTTTCTTTATTGTAGCTGATCCTAACCTTGCTTGAGAAGCTTTAGATTTTATTTTTTATGTTTCATGTATTTTAGAGAAAAGAGAACTTTTATTACTGTGTAGGTCTTTTGTTATCTGCTCTGAATATTTTGCTTTTTTATATAATGTTTGATATTGATTTTCAAAAAACAATAAAAAATATGAAAAGCCATGCAAAGATGGAAAATAGGCAAAGAGTCTGGATTATGGTTATTATTGTGTTTTATTTTAATTTTTTAACTGTTAATGAGCTAAGTGCAGAAAGACATCACATTGCAAACACTGCTAAATTAAATAAACACATATTTTAATGGTATCTTGACTTTGAAATTTGTATCTAAGGATACATTGCTTTGGAAAAGAGGTTCTGCTTTTTTTTCACAGAATATGAGAACCTGTGGATTGCTTCCAGCCTAGTATAGTTTGGTCATCCAAGATTTTGTAAAAAATTCATTGATGGGAAAAGATGGCCATGTCGGCTTCAAGGCTGCATCTAAGATGATCCAGTCTCAAGAACCCAAAAGATTTCCAGTGCCACTCAATCAGCATGAAATAGTAATGGAAAGTTATGTCAAAATAAGTGTTTGTATTATGAATGCTTAATGTTCATAGTCAATATCTTTCTATGAAGAAAAGGGGATATGGTATATGAATAATTTTGAAAAGATAGATTATTGAATTTACTTTAGTCCAAAAATCAGCTGTTAATCTCAAAATATTTTACATGGTATAGATTTTGGTTTATTGATACAAATTTAAGGTTAATTTTGTTAAACTCTATGTATATTTCTACTCTTGTTTAAGATATTATGTTTATGCAATTCCTTTAAAATTGTAATACAAATTAATAATTATCTGTGATAACCAAATTTACAGTCATGTTACTTAGGTTTTTTGAGGTATACAAAAATTTATTTCAATTAGATAGTCTTCAACTACTTCAAAGACCTACAGAATATGCCATTTAAAATATTTTACATATTTAGACTTTTCTGGACAGTGAGACAAGTCTGCTCCTGGCAGCACCAATCTACTTCAAGAGAATGATGGGCACTGAAGAAACTCTATATGGAATTTACTTTCTTTGAGGCAACAGTTAGATGCTGGATAAGAAACTGTTCTTGTTTTGACTGCTTGACAGTATGCTGTATGAACTGGACATGCAGGACCCATAGGAAAGTGACCTCTGAACTTTGACAGAACAAGCCGAGATGGTCCTTCAGGTTTCTGCTTTGCAGAGAAAACTGCTAGGCATCCTTTAGGACACAAGGAGAAGAGACTGATAAACTATGCCAGAATGTGCAGTTTAGATTTCCTGCTTCACTGAAAGGTATGCCACAGACTCTAGGCCTGTAGGCTGAAGATGGATGCCCCAACTTTGCAAAGGAAATTTGGATGATTGTCCAGGCAGACAGATGTTATCTCTGTATTTCTTATTTACTTGGGTAATATATCCTTCTGTGGTCTTTGTTCTAGTTAGTTATAATTATATTTCCTTAGTTATTATAAAAGGTATATTAGATATAAAACTTTAGACTCACAAAAATAAGGTAGATGATAGAATATTTTCTTTAATTTTGCTAAATACAAATAGCCTAGATAATTGTAACTATAATTCTTGCTTGATAGCTGTTTTGTTATATGTAATTTTGCTATGTTAAAATTGAAATGTTCCTTTTTGATTAGATAGAAAAGGAGAAGTGATGTGGAAATGTCTTTATGTATGCTGTGAATATCATTCTTTAAATAAAGGGACTGTTTTGGCCTATGGCAGACATCTTAGAAGTAGCCTGAGAAATGCAAGCATAGAGAGGGGAAGGAAGGTGGAGTCAGAGAGACACATGATCCAGCCTCCCATGAAACAAAATGTAATGAAATAGGTAAGCCACGGGCCATGTGGCAGGGCAGATTAATGGAAATGGATTGAATTAAGATGAAAGAACTAGTTAGCAATGTGTCTGAGACATAGGACAAACAACATAAAATTAATATGTGTCTGTGTATGTCTTTGGGACTTTGGGATTGCTGGTCCAGATAAGCAGCGGTGGGCAGGCCTGAACTGTGGGGCTAGTGTGGACCAGGAACTCCATTCTACAATTGCTCTCTTAAGGCCTTGCATAGTCCACCTCGTTGAAGGAACAATAGGTCAAGGCCTCTTCTATTTTGGAAAACTCTTTTAGATAGGGAGGGATTCCTTTAAATGTGTAACAAACTTTTCTAGGGCATGGACATTTGCGTCTGTTGCCATTCCTAATGCCCTGTAGTTCTGATATTTGAGTATAGCTGCATTATAATTCTGAATGATTTAAATAGAAATAATAATTTATCAAGGTCATGTAATACCTCATTGGTTCTGCATAAAGAGGGTCAAGTGTATTACCTTATTGCAGAACCATTTTAGTTAATAAATTCATCATTTTACAACTTGGGACCAATTTCTTGATATATCAGTGGGTATTACAGGTATCCATTTTGTTTCAGCACCTCAACTTATTATGGGCAGGGAGCACAGAAAGACATAGTCTCTTCTGTAACTGCTTCAAGCTAACATTGGTTTGTTGTCAGGGTCCCAAAAGGCTGAAAGGCTAGTCAAAGGCTGGGCAATGAGGCATTTCTCAGAAGCATGTGGTTTTGTGGCACAGCTGTAGAGACAGGGAACAATTCCATTGGCTGAGCTGGTTCACATCAGCTTTCAGCAAGTCCACAGCTTGTGGTCATTTGGAGCAGGTTGTAGTCAGCAACTGAAGCTTGGATGTGTCTGCCAGCCAAGTGAAAACCTGTTGAGACAAGTTTAAACTAGGAACAGAATTTAAGACTTATAATCTATTTGAAACTTTTAGGCCGCCATTGTTTCTGGTTCCACTTCCGGGACCCAGCGCTGGCTGCAGAATCCCAGCGCTCTCTGGGGCAGGGGCAGGTGGACTCTGTCCCTGACCACTTCCACGGCTCCTGCTGAGGGAAACCCCACCACGACCTCGAACTGAGCGAACCAACTGCTGGGGTCTCCAAGGGGCAGATTCGGACCCCGCCCAGAGGTCAGGAGGGGCTAGAGGCCTCAGTGCCTTTATCCCAGCCTGGGAGGGAGAGTTGAGCTCCCATTGTTGCTGGTTCCACTTCCGGGACCCAGCGCTGGCTGCAGAATCCCAGCGCTCTCTGGGGCAGGGGCAGGTGGACTCTGTCCCTGACCACTTCCACGGCTCCTGCTGAGGGAAACCCCGCCACGACCTCGAACTGAGCGAAC